>PVJN01004598.1:0-88591 GCA_004026805.1 Lasiurus borealis | reverse complement strand
AGCAGACTGACAATCTGATCACATCTGGAGAATAAATATATTAAATTAGTTAGGTATTATGAAATTCCCTAAACAGAGGAGGAATCATAATAAAAGAAATATTAGTTGGATTTTCTTTACTGCTTTAAATTAGAAGCACTGAAGATGTAACCTAAATGAGTTTGGAAGTCTCTTAGCCACCTCAAGGCTTGGTCTTACAGCCACAGTCTGAGCCTGTAGTCTTTCTGTTTTCAGTATCTGAAGCCGCGAGCTTCTGAAGTATATAGTGAATTCTACAATGTAATTCAAATATTAGGAAGTTGTCCTTATTATCGTTTGCTAATTTGTTGCCTCATTACCTTCTATTCCAGGGCTATCTTAATTTGCGTAGATGCCAGCATATGTAAGAGCTGGAGAGACAAATTAAGAAAGAAAAATTTATCTGTGGAAAACAAGAAGATAATTTATGAGAACAAAAAGAATAATTAATATTACCAATAGACCAAGACTGTTTACAAGATTATGAGTGATTTCAAGTGGATATGTAGACAGTAACACTCTACCTTCTAGGTTAATAATAAATTTCCTAATGACATAGAACATATACCAAGTTGCACCAAATTACTACTATCTTCATATTATTCTAAAGAGGTTTCATTAATCAATGAAGAAAGATAACATCAATGACCTTATCAGAAAATCACATTTAAAGTGGATAAATCCTTCATATACTATTTTCACTTTTCTACCACTTTTTTTTTTTTGGTAATTGTTGGGTATATAATTTGTGGGGAACTTGATCAGTTCAAATTCTCACAGGACAATTTATAGCAATAAAGTTTTATTGGAAATTACTTTAAACCTTCCAATCTGTATTTTTTTTAATTGCTATTGATTTTACAACTAACTGACTTTACAAATGGCTGAATCTTGCTTGGTCACTGCAAGTAATAATTTTATTTCCTTATGGAAGATTAAGTACTCATCGTATTCTATTTATCTAACTTTCCTGATGACATTCACAATTAGATACTAAAAGAAAATTATGCTTAATTGAGATTCATCAGTTACATTAATACAAGTTTTCACTTGAAGGGCCATTATCTTTTGCATTTCGCATTGAAAATTATTAATAATGCATGAAACAATGGACAGTTAGAGATCCGAGCAAGTGAAACAAAAACTTTTATAACATGTAATTTTGGGTAAATTATTTTTATCAGTTGTTTTTCTTGAGAATGAACTCCAGGAAAGTTGGTATTGTTGTAGAATACTGAAAAAGTTAGAGAGCATACTTATTCAGAAATGTGTTCATTTTTTAATAGATATTTATTGAGAACCTACTACATAGCAGGCCCTCTGAAACATTTGGAGGACAGCAATATTAGTCACTGCTATCTCAGACATGGAACTCAGAATCTATATCCAGAGCTAGACACCTGAGCACATGATCATATACATAGAATAGCAAAGCAGAGCAGTGGGGGAAGAGGGAGAAGTTTGGGGCAGGCACACTCAGAGATGACTAATGTCACTTCACGTTTCTCCAGGGGAAAACTTCAGCAGAGGGGAAAGAGTATATGGAATATCTCTGAGAGATTAGGGACATCGTGGATAGAGGGAGAATAACACATCTAAAGGCAGTCCAGACTGAAATAATTTCTTACATTTAGGTGAGCAAAAGGAACTTTACTTAGTATTAATTCTCTAGCACAGTGATATTCAACCTGTGCTAAAGAATTTTTAAAACATGCAATACCTGACTATTATCCAGGGTACTGACATCTTTCCCCTTCGATTGTTAAGTTAAAAAAAAAAAATGGTGACAGTCAACACAGCTATCTGGTCTGAATGCCCTGAATTAACCATAAACATATAGACCATAAAATAGAATTGTATCTTATTGGTAACATCATATAATAATGTTGCATCTGAAATCCTTATATATATAAATAGGCACCTGATTTTTTTTTTAAAGTCGCTTTGGAGCTAAAAGGGCAGGTAATTATTATTACTATTTATTTTGTAAAGCAATCAAAGTATCCCAATTTTTGTCATATCAGCAAAAATTATATTTTTTGATGTGAAACAGAATTTTAGTAATTAGTTCATTTATCATGAGATAAAAAAAAAAAAAGATTGAAAAGAGCGCCCTAGCATGTAGCACCCATTGATACTCCATGAAATGTCTACATAGGATAGAGAAATGACAAAATGCTTAAAGGACCAGCTACTGTGATATGTGCATGCTATCAAATGCAAGGAAATCTAAAAATAGCTGCTGTGTTCAATGCTGTGCTACAAAAGCTTTACATAGGACTTGGCTAATTCTGTCAAAAATACTATGCAGCAGGTGATATTTTTCTCCATTTTTAAGAAGAATTAAGGAATATTTTGTCAAAGTTTATAAAGACAGTGAGTAACAGAGCCATGATGCCAACCTACGTCTTCCCGAATCTAGTCAATACAGAATGTTGTCCCTCTTCTACATGTGTCGTCAGGTGTAGTAAGTGGTTTTAGCGAGTGCAATCCCTTCAAGGGGCCTTCAAGAATGGAAGCAGAAGGCAAAAGCCACAAGACTTTGGACAAAACAAAAACAGATCGCCTTTCTAGTAAAGGCAGCAACTGAGAGAGTGGTAGGGGGTGACTTTGTGTGTGCGTTTCTGAGCAGCTGGGGAAGTAAGAGAGAGAGAGAGAGAGAGAGAGAGAGAGAGAGAGAGAGAGAGAGAGAGAGAGAGAGAGAGAGAGAGTTGTTTGCAAATGCAGATAAAAAGAATGAAAAATGGCATCCAGGTACTTAAGAAAATGGAAGCTACAAAACTGCTGAGCAGACAAACCAAAATCAGTGAACAATTTCAAGTAAACGTACAGAAAATATCCAATGCAGATTTATGAAGTGCAACGTAATAATGAGTCCGGGAGGCACAAAGGATCCGTAGAAGCCCCAAGTTCCTACGTCTTGCCAGATCATGCAAGACAGGCTTCTCTCCGCTCCTTGGCTCAGCTCCTAAACGGAGCTATTATCTGGAGAGATAATTCCAGATGCTCTGACCCCTTCCAAATTCTTATTTGATGATCATTCATCTGGAGTGGAACTCTTCCTCTCCACTGGGTTTTGAGAAGGATGCACCCAGCTCTGCTCTGCTCATTAACACTGCGGGTCATCTCCATGCACCCAGTAGTTCTTGGAGACCGTCAGATTTCTCAAATCTGTGACACTGCCCTCGGGGGAGGGAAAGGGCTGGGTGGACCTCTTGAGTGGCCTTCCAATGCCTCGGCATTAAAATAGAAGTCTCTCATGAGTGTCTGAAAAATCTCAGCTGTTATTTCTCCAACAGAAAAATTTTTTGAACACAGAAAAGCAATAAAGTACAAGCTAAAATGACCCAGAGAGCTTCTGTGGGATCGCAGAAGCCTTTTTAGCTGAAGCAGCAAATGCGGGGATTGTCATCATCCCAGTCAAGATTTCAACACTGAAGGGTAATCTTGACAAAGAGTTGCAAGGCGACTCTTTCCACTTAAAAATTTTTATTATGGCTTATAAGTACACGGAGTACCTTTTAACATAGACATTTCGGGGCACTTTGGTTTGGGTTTTATGTTGAGTCAATGAGATAACTAGAACATTTGTTCAGGAAAACATTAGAAGTCTAAGTTAGAAAAAAATAGGAATTCATCCATGTTTTCATCAGCAGCAGGCCTCCTTAGGTTTAAATCTTAAAATAGAATTAAGATAGAATATTCTCTAGATTAAAGTCATGCCCTCAATATCTTTGAAATCAGTCAGTTGGGGATGGAATGGCTAAAGGTATCTTGCTACTTTTAGTGGTAGTGATAATGATTATCACGTGTTGCAAACATTTATTTAAGTGCCTGTAGGCATGTCATAAAAAGGTCTAATGTTCCAGCCCAAAACTTAAAAGGTTTGCTATCTAACTTAGGAGAAAAGGTAGATAGTATAATGATATGGATCTATAAAAATTCTTAATTATTGACTACAAAATCCATACAGAGGCAGGTATGAAGGCAGACCCTCAAGAGATGCTCTTTGAAGGAATTATGCAAATTAGAGAAATGGCTAAGATGCATGGAACTCAAGTTAGTGGCCATGGACTGGATATGTGGCCAGTATGGTCAGGGATCGGGACCAAATGGGTGTGGCAGAATGAATGATTACTTCTGGGAAGGGAGAGTGGAGGATTAGCAGGAAAAGCTAACGGGGCATATCAAAAGCCATAAAAAAAAAATCTCAAATGTCAGGAGGCTGAGTCAGAAAGTTCAACTAATACATTAAATGTGTTGTACTTCAAAACTACTTTTCTTGATAAGAGTATATTTTAAGCAATAAAATGAAATTTGTTTTGCTTAAAGATGATTCTTATGTGGCTAAGATAATATCATTTTACTAGAGGCCCGTGCACTGGTGGGGTCCCCCAGCCTGGTCTGCACCCTCTCCCAATTCAGGACCCCTAAGGGGATGTTGGATAGCTGGTTTCAGCCCCATTCCCCGCAGGCCTGATCCAGACAGGAGGGAGCCCAATCCCGTGCATTGAGCATATGTCCCCTGGTCATCAGTGCACATCATAGTGACCGGTCAATCGGTCATTCAGTTGCTTAGGCTTTTATATAGAGAGAGATATTAGAATAATAAATTATAGCATTTAGACTTCAAAAGTTTCCAAATGTGTCTTGAGAAATGATATATCATGAAATTGCAATATGTCATTATGAACTCAAACATTGGCTGAACACTGGTAGATGCAAAACTTTTTATGGTTTTCAGGACTGTGAGGAATTGAAATGATCTGAAAGAGCAACTTTCGGCTTTTATAAAAGGATACAGCTATTTCAAGAAAGTGATTCACTTCAAGAAGAGGTCATTTGCTAAACAATCACATAGTTTCAAGATGGACTCGGGTTTTCTAGTCCAGTCAAATTAGACCACCATTACCTAGCCGCTCAAGCTACCTTGGGTGCTAAGGGGCCATGTGCCAATGCTGTTATATTGATCCCTAAGGGCTTTCTCCCCTCTGATTCAGTCTGTGGGATTGGTCCAAAAGACATTTAAATAATTCCAACTTTTCTTCTCCCTGATAACTTGGAAGGCTTTGTTATTTCCCTGGGAAGCTGTACAGACAAATGGTAGGTAGAATAATTAAGGATTTTGTGCCTTAGGAGATCCAGAACCATGTTAGTGCTTTTGAATACACTTATAATGTTTGCAACACTACCTTTCCAACGTGTGTCAGTATCATTTTTCCTTACAAAATTCCAAATGTGTGGGTTCAGAACCTTCCTAATAGCAGCAAGAAAACCCTCAAAACTTCGCTAGAACATAAACTTGATATAAGCACACTGTAAGATACTATGGGTAGTTCAAGAGAAGTGCACAGCGGTACCCCAACTTTATAAAACTTTTCATCCTGTTAGGAGGCTTTCATTGGGGTATCAGACTGCACTTGATGGGACTGCTGAAAGTCTTGTTCCATTGTGCACCCTGAAGTTTGGAGGTTTGGAGCTGTCTATATTGCACCACACAAAATAAATGTACCCCAAAAGAAGAGAGTCTCTCTTGGAGAATATCATTCTGAACTCTCCTCTTTTGGTTGGCTAATCCCATTAATTCTGTGATTTCCATTTCTTTCCCCTCTTAGCTTTCCAAATAGATATATCAATTTAAGATGCAATGTACTCACTTTCAGTGTTGTCATGGGTAGAGCATGTACCATTCACACTGATGTGTGGAGATAATGTGCACCACATGGCTCCTCATGTCTATATGTCTGGCTTTAATCACAGATTCTTCATGAAATGTTGCAATCCCGGGGTGAGTTAGCTGTGAGATTCTTCTGGGGTGCAGGCCGGGCTGTGGAACATAGGTGGGACTGCATTATGAGGCTGCTGAGGTTAATCACATCTGAAGGTTTCCAGTCCGATCCACATCTGTTGACACTCTGTGTGCACTACATAAACCGTCGGAGGGAGGGAGCCCTTTATTAGGAGAGCGAGAAAGCAGCTAGCTGCCTGTGCGCTATAAGATCCTTTTGTTTTTTAGAGCTTCTGACTCAGCCCTTCTGTTTGCTTCATGTGTGCGCAGTCAAACATCTGCTTCGTAAGCCAGATAATTAAGAGCCAAGAAGATGAAAACATGGAATATAGATTCTGTACCGAACAGAACAGTTCCTATGTTCAGTTTGTGTGCTCCAGGACAGCGGTCTCCTGCATTCCCAGGGCTTACCCAGAACTTGAGAGGACGTGTGGCATGCTGGGAACCATGCTGACCTGCAGAAGCTCTATACAGAAGCTAGCCAGTGAGCACAGATGCCATATCCAGGGAAGCTTCTGGCGTGTAGAAGCCTCCTGAGTCTCCAACAGTCATAGTACTCCGATCTGAAATGCCCTTTCAGTCTCGGGTGGAACACACACTGGGGGCCCAGTGGTCTAAGCTGATCTGGAAACACCTTTGCCTTCCATGAAGCCTCCTGACTTCGAAGTCGTTCACCCTCTGAAATACAGCAGCTCCACTTTCCCTCACACAGGCCCTGGCTCCTCGTATCATTTAGTGGGTAGAGTAAGTTCTGAAGGAGAGAGAGGGAGATGTATAATTCCTACCGGTTTCCATGGCAGAAAGATGGAAAGCTTGAGGGTCCTGATAGCCTTGTATGTGAAAAGGCACTGCAGTTAGCCATCAAGACAAACCTATATTCACCAAGTTGAGAAAAATTGGAGAATGTTGCCCCATATTGTCATCTTTGTCATTAAATCCTGAAATGGCTTTGCCACTTAATAGAATAAGAGAGACCTCAGGCAGCTTACTGAACCTCGGGTGCTTTTTATTTCTCAGAAAAATAGATACTAACAGCATCTCGTCCATAGAGCTGTTGGGTGGTTAAAGGGCTTCATACGTGCCCCCTGGTAAGTGTCCAACAAAATTTCAACTGGAGATTCTCAATTTCATCCTTTTTTTAATCTGAAACCAAGTTCATTGTTAGTCATTTACATACAGATCGAATTTTATACCCCAAACTTGAACGAATGAGAAAAGAAACACACACACATATTACAAGAGGGTCTAAATTTCTGCCCTACTCCAGCACTCGCGAGCTATATGATGGTGCGATTACTCGATTTTGGGGGTTCAGATTCCCTCAGCTGTAAAATGAGGAGGTTGAGGTAAATTACCTCTTTAGCCCCTTTCAGGTCTAACATCCAGTCACTTCAATTAGAGTTTCCTTGGTGCCCAGCCAAAATAACTCATCGTGTTTCCAAATTGCATTAGAATGGTTTTTTTCTTTGTTTTGTTCTGTTTTAATTTTTCCATTGCAGTTGACATTCAATATTATATTAGTTTCAGGTGTATCTCATAGTGGTTAGACATTTATATAACTGCTTAGAATGGCTTTCAATAAAACCTTAGGAAATTACAGGTAGTGTTAGTGATCTAAATGGCATCCCTCACCTACTCACGCATATTTTTTGGTAACAATTTATTTTTCTAAACGTTTTGGCAGTTGGAGCAGGAAGAAGTGAAACATTAGATTTCTGAAAGTCAAGTATATTGCGGGGAAAGGGTTATAAGGTCACCTGGGTAGTCTGAAGTGTGTAATTCTTTTCTCTCTCACCTCATTCTTGCTTCTTCAGAGTAGCAGTTGAGTGATATTGCATCAGTCTGATAAGGCCCTCTGGCCCTCCTAACAACTAAAACCATCTCGGACACCTTTCCGTGGACACTCCCTCCATTAAAGCATCAGAGAACTTTAGAACTGCTTTTAGAAATAGCAGAGAAATTAATTATTTTCTTGAGAAACGCTTTTCACAAGAAGCGTTTGACTGAGAAACAGTTGATAGTACCACGTAAGATTGTTACACTGAATAAAGGCATGGAACGCGTCTGCCTTGAGAAAAATATCCCTGGGACATAGATATTAAGAGAAGGAACAGACACAAACTCCACTGCATTTGGCTGCCAGTAAAGAGCTCGTTTTGTTTACATTATTACTCTCCAAAGAGACAAGATGAGATTGCCATTATCCAAATGTTGTCCAGTGTTTTCCAACTCAGTTCCTGAGCTAAAGGAAGGGATTGCCAAAAAAATCATGTTTACAACACTGAATGCATTGTGTAATAAAGTGTTAGGTAGATCAGCTAATAAAATTAGCTATTTTAGACTTACATCTAAGTTGAATTTTGGGTCTAATTCTCTTCCCCAAAGAGGACAAAGAGAGTTGACTTTTTGATAAACTGAAACGTACCCAACTTTTTGTTGATATTAGAGGGGAGATTCCTTTTCCAGATATTGCCCTTGGGAACCACTCCCTTTCAGTGGGAAAAAAGTTGGCCCATCTCCACCGAATTGCTAATGGTCATTATCTAATTGGTTCTGATTCTCAAATTTGTTAAAACGAAGTTGGCAAAGAATATTTTTTTTTATTGTCCCTATTGGCTGACCTATGGACTCGGAGCTGGAACGGAGCTGGTGCAAGTTTAGGAAGGAACTGAAATTCAATCCTGAGATTCCCATCATTGATTTCCTAGGGGAAATTGTAACAACTTCACCTCCCACCCTTTCCTGACACTGAGAGTTGTATGATCAGCATTCCCTTGTTAAAGCATTAGTGGTTCAAGCCTCTGGGGAGAGGGGGATGATGTGTTTTGAAGGGTTGGTTTGGCCCAAAATACCACTTGCGATCATTTATCTCAATTTATTCCACTTACAAAATGCAGAGTAGGAAAACTGAATCACGATGCTTTAAATATAAATGCGCCCTCCTCCCCAAGTATCCATGCGGAGTCATAAATAAGAAGTCTTCCATGCTAAGCTGTAGTTACTGTTATTACGTTAGTGCTGTTGGAGTGTTCTAGAAAACTATGGGCCACTGGATTCTCCTTGTTTGCGTGTTATCTTTGTACACCAACACCTAATTAGTCACGCTTGCTTTTGAGTTCTGAAATGCTTGTTAGTCCTCCACTTCCTTAGGAAATGGTACCATTTTCCAGGTAGACTGGAAGGATGGAGAGCAGGCTTTAACCACAGTTTCAAGTTCTCAGCAAACTTCCTCTTTCCTGGTGTCTACTGCTATCAGATCTCTAGACATTGTTTTCTCTTCCTGTTCAATCTTCCATCATGTTTACAACAAAGACCATCATCCCAACTAGAAAGGGAAAACGCTGACTTTCCCATAAATAGCCCCTTTTATTTTTATTTTATTTTTTTATTGATTTTTTTACAGAGAGGAAGGGAGAGAGATAGAGAGTTAGAAACATAGATGAGAGAGAAACATCGATCAGCTGCCTCCTGCACACCTCCTACTGGGGATGTGCCCGCAACCAAGGTACATGCACTTGACCGGAATTGAACCTGGGACCCTTCAGTCCGAAGGCCGATGCTCTATCCACTGAGCCAAACCGGTTTCGGCTAAATAGAAGATTATTTGGGGCCATATATATTCGAGTCCAGGCCACAATTGCTATGCTTCCTGATTCAATCATCCTCTTTCCCACCCATTTTTTTCCACCCTACGTGCCAGTGAACAACATGTGCTTTTAAATCCCGCTTTCCTTTTCGTGCCATCGAGGCCATAGTGCTGCACTATCTGGACACACAACTGGGAGACCCGCTACATACAAGAAAGACGCTGTTCCTGCCTTTTTAAGACGTGGGTTTCCATCCACTCTGCCTGGCCAGATAGAAAGCCTAATGAACGGGCAAGGGAACTGGTATTACAACGGTAGTGAATCATGGAAGCTAATAAAACCAAGATCCGACCAAAGCCACATCTGGGAGTGAGGTTTTAAGGAGCAGGAAGGAATGTGCACTAATTATCAGACTGTTAATATGTTACATGTGTTTGCGAGAGGAGATAGTGTGATTCAGAGCAGGCAGTAGCTGAACCAGTAGTCCTTGGGTTTGATCCGTTGCATGTTTAGTATTAAAATGGAAGCATCATTATAACTTTTTTAATGGAACAAAGTCCTATGCAGGACCTGGTGATGCAACCGAACATACTACACTCTTGGATGTTTTAACATTTATATGGAGCTGGGATCTGTTTAGACACCCTCTTAACAGGGATGGGAAGATTAGATATACCCAATAGGTGATGTCTATGGCTCCCCCATGATAATAAACAATATCTGAGGGTTCTGAAAGTCCTCAGATGAATTCGATTTAAGACTAAATTGACTATTTGACTTTAAAAATCCAATGTAGTTGCCCTTTAATGTGAAATCGGGAAAGATACATTAAATATGAGTTATATGTATATTTAATCAGCACTTCTAGTCAAAAATATAGCTCCTACTTAGCTGATTTGAGCGATGCTAATAAATTATAATATTAAGGCAACATATATATCAGGCAAAAATATTTTAGAAATAACTGAGGACATAGGTATTTAATTTGTCACCCATTCTTTAATTTATCTTGAAGAATTTTACTTGAGCCAAAACTGGTTTGGCTCAGTGGATAGAGCATCGGCCTGGGGACTGAAGGGTCCCAGGTTCGATTCCGGTCTAGGGCAAGTATCTCGGTTGTGGGCACATCCCCAGTAGGGGGCGTGCAGGAGGCGGCTGATTGATGTCTCTCTCTCATCGATGTTTCTAACCTTCTATCCCTCTCCCTTCCTCTCTGTAAAAAATCAATAAAATATATTTTTTAAAATAAAAATAGAATTTTACTTGAAAAGAAGATTTAAATGTTACTACAGATGCAATTTAAGAATCTGTTATGTTCTTTGTGGGCTGTTTCTTTGTATTCTCCTAAGAAAAGGGAACTTTATAACTTTCAAAAGACAAGGTAGAAACAACCTGCTCTAATTCACCTAAAGTAGGAAGAGAATTCCAGAGAACTATAGCTTCTCATTCACCATCTTACTTGATGCTTTGCTTTCTTTCCTGGTCCTATTGCTGTCAGTCTGAGAGACAAAAAAGTAGAGAAAACATCTGCAAATTATTTATGAAATAAGTATATTTGTTGCAATTTTATTTCAGAAACAGAACCATCTGATCCAGCTGGAGAGATTAAAAGTGTTCTTTCAAGTTAAGTTGCATTCTAGCAAATAGAGCCTCTTCTTCATGAAAAATTACTGGGCTCCTCTCCACAATGATGACTTAGTAGATAGTTCACTTCATCCTAAAGCTCGGAAGGGACTATAAAAATGTCATAATTCCCCAGCTTCTCTTGCTTGAAAATAATTTTTCAGATACATTCAATTTTACGAACAGTGTCTTCCAATTTAGAAGATATCTAAGAAACTCGTTATATGTGGCTAGTGGCCTCTGGATTTCTTTTCCTTATTTCTACAAAACGACCAAAGGACTTGAGACCATTTGAAATAAAATACAAGTGCAAAATGAAACCGCTAAAATAAGGAAATAATCATAGGGATTATGTAAGAAGGGTTTAATTGCAATAATTTTTATTAGAAACTATGCTGCAGTTTGCTGTTAAGCACAGCATTTATAACTAAGCTCACTGAACTATAGAGAAAACAAAACACATAAAACGAAGCGTATCGTTCTCAACAAGAAAACAAAGAAAAACTGACAACAAGAGAAGGCTTAACTGGTCAATCAAAATGGGTCTTGACATTGGATCCTTTCGTGACTATTAAAGAGGGGGGATGAGTTGCAGATCTGGAAATTAATATTAACAAGAAGGCAAGACGGACCAGACAAGCAGTAAGTAGCATAATTTAATTCATAATCATCAGAAGATCCCTATGAAATGAGTAGCATTATCTCCATAAGAAGGATGAGAACACTGAAGCTACATGATTTCATTCTACCGACATATTGCACTATATTATATTAAGGCAATTTTAATTTCAAACCATTTTTACTAAGAAACTATATCTTATCTATTCTTATGACAAGTACAGGACATACTATTAAGAAGCCTAAAAGTTTATTTTTAAATGTTACAAAACAATTCTGTGAGCATTTATTGAGCACATGCTATACATTAACTCACTTAAACTTCAGAAAAATCCTCATGAAGTACTATTAATATCCCTATTTAACTGATGAGAAAATAAGAGTCACAGGGAGATGCACTTGCCCTGATTTATCGTAATTAGAGAACCCACTTGCCCTGATTTACCGTAATTACAGAACCCAGAAATTTCTCCATCATAATGTCTGAATCATGTTTTCCTGGTGCTCTAAATTAGCACAGGGGTGGGACTTAACATACCTGGACTTTACACCGAGTCAAGCGGGGTGTCTGAAATATTGGGGTGAGGCTTTCTTCCCAAAATACAAGAGCCTGGTTTGTCCCCTGCCCAAGCAGGGCCATGCCACCTTTGGGGGGCATGAAGGGTCAGGCCTGAGTTCCCTCTGTGGCAGGTTTTGCATTGTGTGTACCAGCAGCTCTTTCCTGAAGCTTTGAGTTTGGGCAGTAGATCCAGTGCTCTCTGCCCTTGTTCATGGAAGGTTCCAGAAAACGCCCTCAGAGCCCTCGTCCTGCTGCCTGGGATAATGGCCTGGTGTTATCTTTGATCATGAGTCCTCCTGAGGCCAGTGCTGAGTGACAGTCACCGGCCCAGGCCAGTGCATCCCCAGATGTGCTTCTCTTTCACGGATTAAAATTCTAGTTAATGGTTGGCCTGCCTTAGCTGGAGATGGAATCACTAACAATGGAATTATTAATTTATTCTACAAACACCCACTAGCTTCTGAATTTACCATCGAGTTCAAATTAAAACATACAATAATACTTAGTTATTGGAACATTCACACTTCAAATCTCATCTATAATAGAGTGGAATTTGCATGGTTCAAACATATCCATAGAAACTGAGTCATTCGTAACCTGGAAGTTTTCCTTCCTTCCCTTCCCCTCCCTTTTCCCTTACCTCACCTCTCCTCTCTTTCCTTCCTTCCTTCCCTTCTTTCTTCCTTCCTTCCTTTCTTCCTTCAGAAGATAAGATTCCAACAATGACATGTCCGGGACATCCCATACTTCTGGCTTTCGGAAGGAAAGCATGTCTCCCTGCTCCAGCACATGCAGTTTTTTGTGACAATCTAACTTGTTTCACTTATATTTCTCAAAGCCTCAGAGCTCTTTCTAACTGTAAATATTTGGAGAACCACTTCACTTTAAAAACAAATCAGATCAGATCAAATGAGATAGATCTAAGGGCATGGCCTGTCTTAGAGCAAGCATAGCCTCTAAGCACCAAGAATATAATAGCGGACACTTAGGTTGCTTCTGTACTTTGGCTGTTGTAAATAATGCTGCGGTGACCATGGGGATGCATATATCTTGTTGAATTAATGTTTTCTGGTTCTTTGGATAAATACCCAGGAGTGGAATTGCTGGATTATATGATATAGATAGATAGATAGATAGATAGGTAGATAGATAGATGATAGATAGATATAGATAGGTGTATAGATGTATAGATATATAGATACATAGATATGTAGATACATAGATATATAGATATATAGATATTTTTTGAGGAATCTCCTTACTGTTTTCCAAAGTGGCGGCACCAGTTTTCAGTCTCACCAGCTGTGCACACGGGTTTCATTTTCCCTACATCCTCACCAACATTTACTATTTGTTGACTTTTTGTATATATATAAAAGCCATTTGACTGGTGTGAGGTGGTATCTCATTGTAGTTTTGATTTGCATTTCCCTGATAACTAGTGATGCTGAGCATATTTTCATATGTCTGTTGGCCATCTGTATATATTTCCATCAATAGATATATGTGTGTGTGTGTGTGTGTGTATATATATATATATATATATATATATATATATGTATATATATATATATATAATCTTTATGAATTCTTGTTATTTGAAACAACATGATATATATGCTCAGCTGTATATATGTCCATTAATAGATGAATGGATAAAAATGATATATGTATAACATTATCCAATCTTGCCATTTGCAACAACATGGATAGACCTTAAGAGTATGATGTTAAGTGAAATAAATCAGGCAGAGAAAAACAAACATCATATGGTTTCAATTACATGTAGAATCTAAAAAAAGAAAAAGAAAAAAAAACCCAAACTCATAGAAACAGAGACCAAAAGGATGGTTACCAGAAGGGATGGGGTGGAAAGGAAAGGGGGAATATAGTGATAATATGAAAAATTTACACAGTAGCAGATGATTACTAAAATTAGTGGGTTGATCATATCATAAGGTATAAAAATGTCAAGTTGCTGTACTATACACTTAAAACTAATATTAATTGTATACCAACTCTACTTAAATTAAAAAATAAATTTAAAGCCCTAGCCAGTGTGGTTGGGTTGGTTGGAGCACTGTCCCATGCACCAAAAGGTGGTGGGTTCGATTCCCAGTCAGGGCACATGTCCAGGTGGCAGGTTCGATCCCAGGTCTCTGGACCCATGTGGGAGGCAACCCATTGATCAATAACACACTCTCTCTCTAAAAATAAACTTTTAATAAAAATAATATAAGAATGAATCATTGACTTACTTTACCTATGTTCTACCTATCTACCTTTCCCATCCCCTCTTTCCCCCCCCTCTCTCTCTTTAGATAACAAGAGGTTTTAAAATCTAAAGAGAATTCACATTTCAACAGGGTCTAAAATGCATTAGCTGATTTTTACCAATTTAACAATGTCAGAGAAAGCAATCTAACCTGTTAATTTTTAACAAATGGATATTTATGTATTTTAATTATCTTTTAAATTCTTAGGCAGGGGCAATAACATACATACAACAATTGTCATTGGGAATTATTCTCTAAGCTATCTAATGATGTAATATGAACAAGTTTTCTCAGTACGCATGTTACTAGAATCAACATTCTTCTAAAAATCACAACTGAAGCATGAAGCAAAACCAAGAATGTCCATAGCGATTCCCCAAGCTCTTATTAAACCCAGATACTGATTTATTTTTATGTAACAAACTAAGAATAGAATAAAAATACTGTCCCATCATTTTGAAGAATTCTTATGGATCATTTTAAACTAAATATATTTTTAAATTACATATAAAATAGATGTAAAATCCAAAGATATATAATTTAAGAGCATATATATTATGTATAGTTACTTATGTATTACATATGTGTATTATGCATATACATATATATTTGAATATACATACATATATTTTTAGTATTACATGTCCACTGTTAGAAAGACATAAGATAAAGAGGCATTAATACAATAACTATTCATAATTCCACTACCTAGAGGTAAACACTGTTCTATTTTGGTCACTCTTGTTTCATTTCTTTCTCTGTACCTATGATTATATAATTTGCAGTTACTCCTAGCAGGTGACATACCGTGCATTGTACATGTATTCTTGTTACAGTTTTGTTTTTGTCATGGGCACTTTTTTATATCGTTAAAAATATTTATAAATAGTAAAGACTCCTTCAAGGTATGATCTATAGCCATGTTATGGTTTAGTTAAGCATTTACATATAATATATGTTTATTATATACTAGAGGCCCGGTGTACAAAATTCATGCATGGGGGGTTGTCCCTCAGCCCAGCTTGCACCCTCTCCAATCTGGGATCTCTCTCACAATCCAGGACTGCTGGCTCCAAACTTCTCGCCTGTCCACCTTCCTGATTGCCCCTACCCACTTCTGTCTTTCAGCTTGGTCACCTCCTAACCACTCCCCTGCCAGCCTGATTGATGCCTGACTGCTCCTCTGCCAGCCTGTTTGCCCCTAATTGCCCTCCCCTGCAGGCCTAGTCACCCCCAATATCTCTCCTCTGCTGGCCTGGTCATCTGTAACTGCCCTCCCTTGTAGGCTTGATTGCCCCCAACTGCCCTCCCTTACAGGCCTGGTCCCTCCCAACTGCCTTCCCCTGCTGGCCATCTTGTGTCCACATGGGGGCAGCCGTCTTTGACCACATGGAGGTGGCCATCTTGTGTGTTGGAGTGATGGTCAATTTACATATTACTTATTTATTAGATAGGATATTTAGGAAATATATGCATATCGAGAGTTAAAATATTCACAATAATTCTATTAGTGTAATATTATTACTATTTCATACCTTCTGATCAACAAATGAGACTTTCATTTTCTATACCTAGATGACAAAACTAGGATTTGAACTCAGATCTGTATGGTTGCACATGCTATGTTCTTAACCACTCAATTCTACTGCCTTCAAAAGCTAACTTTTTAGGTCAAAGCACATTAATATTTGTAAGTTATTGACATATTTCCAATCAGCTTTTCAGTTTATTCTAAGGATATATAACCAGAGAAAAATTAGAATATCAAGTCATTTCAAAACTAAGTATGAGGCAAACTGATAGGATATATACACCAAGGCCAAATCTAACTTTCAAAACAAAGAGATTGTATTCCAGCAAGAGAAATAAAATGACTTTACCAATGATAATAGTCACTATAAATATTGTCATAACATACATAGAATACATAACAGAAAGGAAGCCCTAATTCACAATGCAACCAGTATTTTCCTCAAGAAGAGATTAATGAAAAGTGAGATATATTTTAGTTAACATATAAGATGGAGGGTTTGGTGCAAGAATTCAGGACCAGAGGTGATGAAGAGATGCATAATTCACTACCTCCCAGCATCCTCCCCACATAAAATACAGGACTCCCAGATAAACATGGATTTGAGAGGAACCACAAATGATTTTTAGTATAAATATGCCCAAAATATTGCATGGTATATTTATACACAAAAATAAAAGCCATTTGTTGTTTATTTGAAATTCAGATTTCATTGAGCAATGTATTTTTATTTACTAAATCTTGCAACCGACTCCTCAAAACCTCCAGAGATAATGAGAAGAATGGCAGATTCTACTATATCTCAGATGGCAGCAATAGAAATTTGTGTTGAATTTTCTTCAGGGCACACACAAAATGCCTCATTACTGTCAGGTGGTTATAAAATCCAGACCCCATGTTAAGTACCTGCTATGATCTAAATATTTGGGTCCCCTCAAAATTCACATGTTGAAATCCTAACACCTGAAAGTGATGGTATTAAAAGGTGAGACCTATAGAAGGTGACTAGGTCATGAGGCTGGCACCCTCATGAAAAGGATTAGTGCCCTTATCAAAGTGACTCCACAGAGCTCCCTGGCCCCTTCCACAGGTGAAGACATATGGAGAAGTCTATGACTCAGAAGAGGGCTCTCACCTGACCATGAACTATGTGCCTCCAGAACTATGTGCAATAAATTTCTTCTGCTTATCAGCCACCTCGTCATTGGTATTGGGTATAGTAGCCAGATCAGATCAAGACACTCTCTTTTCCTCTGTTTCTAGTTCTTCTACAGTTTTGGGAGGACTTTTCCATTGGTACGTTTTATTACTGTTAGCTTTGTTTAATACTTACAGCATATTTCATCCTACTATTGCCATCCTACTCTTGGCTTCATAGAAGAAAATTATATTTTTAATCACTCACTGCTGATCCACCTTTAAATGCACAACTCTTCCAAATAGCCAGGACACTTCCTTAAAGAAATACTGCAGTCTAGCCATGCCCTATCAACCACTTCATCCATGGTACAGCTAGAAGATGGTAAAATCATTGGAGTCTTCTGTTAACCATCCTCACATTTGTAAAATCTTTTTGCTCAGACAGGTTCTGTTTGCATTTTAGAGCAAATTATGACAGTCTTAAGAAAAATGACAATTGCAGAAAAGGTTGTATGGAAAACTTATATTTCATTCAGTAAAATATATACCATGGCCTCAATATGAATAAAGTCATCTTAACACAGACACTAAAAATAATTGTTCCATAGAAGAAAAATGGAGAAAAAGAAAGAAAATTGTTTTTCTATGGGAACAATAAAAGCCTTGAGCCAAAGCTCAGGGTCCCAATCTGGTATCCTGTGATAAGAATGCGAGCCAGGTTTCATTAAAAACTATTGATGGATGACCCCACATCGACTTATGAGCCAATAGGTCATGGTTTGATTCCTGGTCAGGGTACATGACCAGGTTGTGGGCTCAGTTCCCAATAGGGAAGTGTGCAGGATGGAGCTGATCAATGATTCACTCTCATCATTGATGTTTCTATTTCTCTCTCCCTCTCCCTTCCTCTCTAAATTCAATAAATATATATATATTTAAAAAAATTATTGATGGAACACTTACTGAGTAGTACAGCTAGGTCTTTTTCTCTGAACCAAGTAATCCACAGTCCCTGAAACCAAGTACAATATATTCACATAGCAATCACAATAAGGATATGGTGGGAAAGGTGTCCAAAAAGAAAACAAGACAAAGGAGTGATGATCCTCCGCAGTGGAGGAAGGTTTCCATGGCGGATCATCATAGCGAGCATTCCTTCAAGGTCTGAAGGGAGTCTAGAGCGGACACGGTGATGAACAGTCTGAACCAGAGATACCATGTCACTAGTATCTTCAGCAAGAAGCAGAGAGGATGAATGTGTCCATTTATTCATTGGCCATTTTTTCCCAAAAATATTCATTGAGTGCCTACTATTTGCTGGGCTCTCTTGTAGACTTTCAGAAAATACAATCTCCAGTGTTATCTTTCCCCAGTGTATCTTCAATGATTCTCATTTCCTCATTCTATCATTCATTATTTTCAATTAAACTATATATATAGTATGTGTGTGTATATATATATATATATATATATATACATATATATATATATATATATAAATTCCCAACCTTCTGGCATTTGAAGACCATGTTTAAAACTAAGATAGTTGGCAGACTCACTGATAGTTTGCAGACTCAATTGTTATACTTACATATGAGAAAAAATATACTAACGTGAATGCTTTAAAAAATTATCATTTTTACCATAAAATATATCCACATGTATTTGAAAAATAATATATGTGCAGGAGATAGGATGCCTCCTGGGTTACAGCCGGTGTGTAAAGTAACCACGGATCACAACACCTGAAATCCTTTAGGCGTCTAAGGCCACAGATTGGAGGTCCATACACAAGAGGCAAAGAAAGCAGCCGACGGATAATTGCCGGCACTACCGTAGCCGGGATGAGGGAAGTTAGTAGGAGTATCCAAGTGCTTTCATCCAAATTCAAAAAGTTATTTTTCAGATGGAATCCTTTGAAAGTCCAAAAACTTTCTTCCCTTTACTGACCCCGAGAAACCACTGACCCGGCGCATACCATAAAATCAGAACAATGTTGAAACTTACTGTTATTATTAGCAAATGTTTCTGGAAGGAAACAGAAAATCATCTTGAAGCAAAGCTTGTACTCCCTCCATTCTAAGTACTGAAAACACAAAATATTTGTAACGAGAAGCAGAAGTGGGTCGGGGAGTTGGTAAAAAGTCAGCAAAACCCTACATTTGGTTAAGAAAAAACACACATATTTAACGGTTGCTCCAATTATACGAGCTTACATCTGACATTTGTATGTGTTTTTTAATTTTTTTCTTCCATCACAGTTTACATTCAACATGATTTTGTATTGATTTCAGGCGTATAGTGTAGTAGTTAGATAATCATACACTTCACAATATGTCCCTTCTGATAGTTCCAGTGCTCATCTGGCACTACACATAGTTATTATTGACTATATTCCCTTTACATGCTCAGGGTTATTTTGTTTGTTTTAAATTTGGAAAGCAAAAAAAACCAACAACATTCATTTCAATTTTTTACATTTTTCAAATGGACCTTGCAGTTTCACAGCAGTGTGGTGAGACATCCAAATCCTCCAAATGCTCCTTCGCTAAGAGTGCATCTTTCATTGGATTTATCCCCAAGCTGGGCTAAAGCACCGTTAAGCCTCAGAACTAGACTCTGACAACGGACTGCAAAGAGGGATGGGGGCCGGGCAGGGTAGCTGGCCTCAGCCTGGGAGCTGATTCTTTCCCCGTGTTCTCCACCTCACCTGCCTCCCGTTCTCCACGGGTGTTCCCCTGCTGGCTCCCTGCCAAGATTTCTGAGAGAAACCGCGTCCTCTCGGCTTGTCCCTGGTCCCTGTCACTGCCTCCAGATCTGTCCACCACTCTGGCTCCTGGATCTCCGCCTGGCCCTGACCTGTCTGCTTGCAGCAGGATTTTTACTTACAGAATAAAAGGTGACATCCTTAAGTCTGCAGTCTTCCTCCTCTCGGAAGCAACACTCCTTCACCTAAATTACTGAAATATCTCAGAGTGTGCACTTGGCCTTTTCAAAATATAGATGAACTTCACTGTGGCCCAAATTATAATGCATTTCATTTCTGCATTTGCTTGACGCTGAAGGTCCCTCGGCTGGTTCCCTCCTCCTGCCTGCATTTTACCAGGTGCCCGACCTAACGCTGGCAGTCAGTAAATGCTCTGAATGAATGAATTCTGCTTTTTCCATAAAACCTTTCCTAATCCCAAATCATCTTCCCTTGAACGCCTATGGAACTTATTGTTCATACTATTTATTTAGCAACGTACATTATAGCTCGATTTGTGATGTCTATATCTAACCTTTGTTAATTCATAAATGTTTTGCCACTTGAGAGGATGTGCCTGGCACAGGGGCCAGTGAATCTCCGGGGCTGAATGAAGAGTGAGGTCTAGATGCCAGAGTGTGGCTGCTGCTTCTCTGAAGCCTGCAGTAAAGTAATGCACAGGCAGTGTTTGACAGGCAGCCTGCTTTGTCTGTGATACTTATGAGGATCCACTTTAAAACTAAAATAATATTATACAGGGGACAAATAATTAAGGCATATACAGCGACAGGTAGCGTGGACTGAAAATATAAATTCACTAACTTCCAAATAGAATTGAATTTATACATATTAAAGGCCCAGTGGCATTATTAAGGGATATAGACCTAGCCATGCTGCCTTCTCGGCTCTGCCTCCATCATCACCAAGTGCTGTAAGAAATACAGGGGTACCTCGAGATACAAATTTAATTCGTTCCGTAAACTTGAGGCATGGGAAACTATGAGACGCTTGAGCCACGGTAAACTGGTGAGTTGTGTGCAGCCAGCAGATCCGCGCGATTACTCCTATCTCAAATGCTGCTCGTATTTCAAAGCAAAAATAGCTTGCTCGACGGCTCGTATCTCAAAAATCTCGTATGTTAGGGCACTCGTATCTCGAGGTGCCACTCTACTGGGTTAGTTAGAGTACAGAAAGTAGAACAGCTCTTCCTTGTTGAATACTTCCCAGGTAATAAATAATTTATTCCTTATATAAACCTTATGAAAGAGGGTTGTTTGCTATCAGTCAACATCATAAAAGGCAGGCCTGGGTTCAGGTCTGTCTGATTGCAAACTCTATGATCAGTCCACTGTCCCATGATGTCTCCCCTGTCACCTTAGGTTATGTTCAGGAATGCCTCTCTATGCTTACATGTAGGCCCTAAAATAGCATTGTTCAGCAACCCTGGTGATTCCCTAGTTGACTTAGGTCTTCAAATAATAGTGTGAAATCTCTCCCAAGATGATTTTCTTATGACAAGAGTGGCCTGTAATATAGACATCTACAGATTTTTATTTTATTTTATTTTATTTTTTTGGCTGAATGTCCTGAGTTTCAAAGTAACTCGCCTACGTATAAACTTTACGTTTTATGTACTTACTAGAGGTCCAGTGCACAAAATTCATGCCTGGAGGGTGGGGGATGTCCTTCAACCCAGGCTGCTCCCTCTCCAATCTGGGACCCCTTGAGGCCCAGTCCTACTGGGTCATGTTCCTTATGGGTGTTCCTTTGTGGGCACTCTACCAAGATTTCTGATAGAAATCCTATCCTCTTGGCTTAGATTGGGCCTAAATGGGCAGTTGGACATCCGTCTCACAATCCAGGATTGCTGGCTTCCAACTGCTTGCCTGCCTGCCTTCCTGATTGCCCCTAACCACTTGTGCTTGCCAGCCTGATCACCCCTAACCACTCCCCTGCCAGCCTGATTGATGCCTAACTGCTCCCCTGCCAGCCTGTTTGCCCCTAACAGCCCTCCTTTGTGGGCCTGGTCACTCCTAACTGCTCTCCCCTGCAGGCCATCTTGTGTCCACATGGGGGCAGTCATCCTATATGTTGGAGTGATGGTCAATCTGCATATTACTTTCATTAGATAGTATAGATGCCTGATGCATGGGTGGGTGTTTCCTTACAGCATGGGGTGGCCTGGGTGAGGGGCCTGTGGTGGTTTGCAGGCTGGCTACACCCCTCAGTGACCCAAGTGGAGGCCCTGGTATCTGGTATTTATTTTTCTTCTACAATTGAAACTTTGTAGTCTGGAGTGGAGCCAAGCCTTCTGCTCTCACAGTAATTGAAACTTTGTTGCCTTAAGTGGAGGTCTGGGCGGGCCAGGTTTTGTAGAAAGCTTGGCCTCCTCCATCACCAGGGGCAACCCAAGCCTCCCTCCTGCTCTCTCTGTGGCTGTAGCCATCTTGGTTGGGTAAATTTGCATACTCGCTCTGATTGGCTGGTGGGCATGGCTTGTGGTATAGTGGAGGTATGGTCAATTTGCATATTACTCTTTTATTAGATAGAATTTTCTAAAGATAGGGTGGTGAGGTGTGGAAATAGCCCTTTTTTTAATCTATCATCTATCTATCTATCTATCTATCTATCTATCTATCTATCTAAATATGTAAAATAATGAACCATACTATGTTGGTCTTTCACTGTATGAGTTAATCAGATCCATGACCTAATAAAGTATGTAGTTTTATTTTAAATTCTGGATTCTAATTATTCCTTCAAAGCTAAACCTAACCAACTTTATTTAGCCCACTATTTATTAGATATATCAAATTTCCAAGAAGGCATGTTTAATGAATCTGCAGAATATAAATAGAAAAGCCATTTATATGATAAAAACATGTAGTATAATATTTCTTAGATTAACACAGATGAATTGCCCTTTATTTCACCAAGAACTGCAAACTTTTGCTCTGGAAACTAGTGATCATACAGTCTCCAGAGATGCTAAAAATAAGAATAAGGGGAAAACTTATTAGAGCAAATTTTGCTTTCATTAGATAGACAGCATTTTTCAGACGATCATATAAATCCATGTTTCATTTGGGATGTGTCTCATGTCAATTTCTGTGATCTATATAGGAAAATTGATTTTTTTCTACCTTGGCTGATTGTATCTTTTACTTCTATATTTTTTTTGGGGGGGAGGAGACATATAGTGAGGGGATCAGGTAAAGGAGAATGTATAAAATCCTAATTCTCTTTTCTCTGTCTTTCTGAATTTACCCAAAGTGATATACAGTGGTACCTCCAGATACGAGTTTAATTCGTTCTGTAACCTTGAGGCGTGGGAAACTATGAGACGCTCAGTCGCCCTAAACTGGTGGGTCGTGTGCAACCGGCCGATCTGAGCGATTACTCCTATCTTAAATGTTGCTCGTATTTCAAAGCAAAAATTGCTCGCTCAATGGCTCGTATCTCAAAAATCTCGTATGTTAGGGCACTCATATCTCGAGGTACCACTGTATCCTAAGTCCCAGAAAGATGACTAGCTGTGTATCAAAAACAGCTACTCTATTGGAGCCTAAATTTCTTTCTGTTGACACTCTTCCCTCATAAAGTACGAGCTACAGACCAGCCATTATTTTACCCATATTGCCATGAGAAAGAAACATGTAACTTTCCTGAGAGTAACACTTCTGGTCTTCATGCCTGCAGGGGCCGTGTTCTTAAACTTTCAAACATTTATTACATCTCATAATGTCTTGCTATTGGGTCACTACTGCTTTGTTTTGTTTTTTTTTAGTGCTAAGGGAGGCATCAGGAAGCTAACAAGGTAGGCACTTTAAAGGTGCAAGGCTCGATCTGAAAGATTTATGACCCTGAGGTTTATAACGTTCAGGCAGCTCTTGAAGGGAGCGGGAAAGAAGCCAACGCAAGAAACGTCATTCCTGTTCTCACAGTCGCTCTCACCCCACCTTCCTCACTCTGTCCCCACTTCCACCATTCTGTCATGTTGTATAGACCCCTCTCTTTTTTATTGCCACCCCTCCCTTCCCTGCCCAAAGTGGGAGACACGTGTGAAGTGGGAGCATTCATGCTCACTCCCCGGTCGTGGCAGCTGGTGAGTGAGGAAAAGATCTGACTGCATTCCAGAATTCTTCACCTCTCGTCTCCCACGAATATGGATTCCTTACCATGTTCTGTCCTATTAACCAAATCCTGGAGAAACTTAAAAAAATCACGGGCAATGAACAGGGTAGCGTCTTAGTTTAAAGAGGTGTGTAAGGATGGAGACCTAGGTCTTCAGCGGCAAGAGATGGGCGGTGAGAAGCAAAGGAAAAAGAATGGAGCAGATGGCCTGCAGTGTATAGTCCTTTGTTCAAGATAACTGGGGAGACTGTGAGGGGGGGAGGGGGGATTCAGTCACAGGGGAGAAGGTGAGGAGATGAAGAGCGCAGAGCAGAAAGCAAGATGTGAAAGAGAGGGGTCAAATGGCCAGGGAGAACCTTTGAGATAAGAGGGCACCATTCAAAGAATTTCCAAGTGGAAAAAAAATAAATAAGTGGCAGTTTCTCAGCATGGGCCTCAGAGGTGGCTGTTTCACATCGGGAGTGTTGATAGGAGGTTATCGATGCGTTTTTCGATCATTAGCAAATACACAGGATGGAAAATTCCCCTGTTAGGAAGGAAGATAGCCCGTTTGTAGGAAAATTGATCAATTCTCTTCTAGGATGCCTTATATGAGTTATTTTTATTTGGGGTTTTATTTTCCTCGGTCCCGTGATTTTTTTCAGGATTATTCTTTGTATATTTAAAAATTTTAACGCCAATTAAATTTTAAGATGTGTAACAATGTTGAGGGGTGAATTAATTTGCACTTACTTGTATTATTAAATTCTACAATGATTTCACTATTCTAGTCATCGCTTCACAACATTTAGAACCGAAGATGTACAGGCTTCAAATAAAAAATGAATACGTTTTGAAAATATTCTGTGTGCTTGGATTTCCATCTCTGTTTTGAGACAGATGAGATATTTTGGAAATTTTTACAAAATGCCCTGTATACATCAAGGTCACTGAGTTTGCTTTTGTCACTTTTAGAAAAAGAAAATCACCCAAGGAAAGGGTCCTTTAACAATTAAATACACTTGGTCCTAAACGATCAGGAAATTAAGAGTCCCGGATTTGACTTTCTACGAACATATATATCCACAGTCGGACATTCGTCACATGTTTTAAATTATTAAGTAGCCGGCTAGGTCATCTCAAATCTAAATATAGTTTGCTTTCCTACATTCATTCCCTCTGTTATCTTCTTACATTTCTTGCTGAAAAACAACAAAACGTCTCTATTGTCTTTGATACTTGAAATAGAGCACACCAGTCACAAATGGCTAATGAAATTAAAGAGCGCTTTACCTCAGCTGTTAGGGCATTTCTGATAAGTCGAGTTATGGATAAACTTTCCATTACAATCCAAAGCTGGGCAGAGGCTTTTGTTACAATTTAGCCCCTTCAAAATAAATGCTTCTTTGAACTTGTACTGCAGCGAGGGGGAGGTAAGGGGAAAGCTTTGCTGATCTTTTAAACACATCAAAGCCTCAGGAAGCTAAGCGCCCTGGACAGATGCTTTTGTCAATCTGAGGGGTATCTGTGCCCCCTCTTCCTGGGGAGAAATGGCGTTTATCACCTCCAAATGGCCCGACGGAGCTCCTGGGACTGAAGGAACTGGGAGAGCTAAGCAGACCTTCATCATCTCCATTTCTTCTAGTTTCTCTCCACTCTGGTTATCAACCCATCTTTTCTCAAAATCAGTTTGGTACTCAGAAAAAAAGCTCTAAATACTCATTAGAGAAAATATAGAAGTTTATAAAGAAAAATTAAAAAAAATCTAGAAAACTATCACTCAGAAATAATCAGTTATTTTAGGTTACCTTTCTCCTTTCTGATATATACTGTATCATCTGATCCAGTATCATATCTTGAAAGCTTACATTATTAGCAATTTCTCAAAACATTAAATAATATTATTTTGAATATTTTTCTAACATTTTCTATGATTGCTAGTGGAAATACAGTATAATAATATATATTCAATAAGTATATGTTCAATAATTATTTACTTAAAACATACTTTTAGTCAGACACTGAGATTGCTTTCAATTTGTCATTATTGTGTACTTTTTAGTGCATAAATTTGTTTTTGGCATCTCTCTTTGGCATAGATTTCTAAAAGTGAAATTATTGGGTTAAAGGATATAAAAGTTTAAAGGCTATTCTAGCTTTAAAAATGTTACAATTTACAAGTCTACCAGCAATTTACCAAACCTGTACCAACATTGGTTTTTATTGGTTCTTTTCATCTTACCTAATTTGAGAAGCAAAATGTTTTTCTATTTTAATTTGGATTTCCTTTACTAATTAAAGCAAGCATGGCAAAATTGAGACCAAGGCATACAGCCCATCCGCAAGTTTGACATGATTGAATTAAAGGGTTAAATATTTTTGTATGATTAAAACTTGTGTGTCTTCTCTTGAATTGTATTTTTCCCCTTTGCCCAATTTTCCGTTGTTTTAGTTTTGTCTTTTTTTTTTCTCATTGATTTATTTGAACTCTTAATGGACTGGGATTCGTTATCTTGTCAAATTTGTAGTATAAAATATTCTCTTTTAAAATATTTTCTTTATGTTTAATTTATTACCTATTTTGATATACAAACATTATTTTTATATTCAAACCTAGATTTTTTCACTTGGAGAGTAAGTCCTTGTATTTTGATTTCTCATTCCCTGAGACTAGGTTATTTCACTGTAGTTTTACTTCCGATTATATTTTGGTGGTGTTTGCTAAGGGCAATGTTTTCATGGACTTGGAATTGATTGTTGATCCAATAAAAAAAGAAAAAGAAATCTGGAGACCCCTCCAAACTAATAGCACTTGCTTAAGGGAGGGTGGGCAGGACATTTCTTCTCCTCATTAAGATCCATGAGTGTCTCTTGGTATAAATGATTGTTTTTAAATGATCATGATTATTTTGTGCTCCAAGGACTCCCGCCTGCAAGAATAAGTCCTTATAACTGATGACAAATTATTCAGAATTTTAATTTATTGGCACTGTTATCCACCACTTTACATTGCAGTTAAAGTTTGAATTGGGCACTAGGTGAGAGATTAAATTAAACCAAATGCAATATTATATCTCTAAAAATCCTAGAGCATCAGTAGGAGGAAATGTTCAAATAAGAATGATTAAGAGACAGAGAAAGTTTTTCGGGGCTCTAAAGATTTTTCTCAGACTCAGTTGTGGGTCCCCTCACCCCAGCATGTAGGATCACTCTCCAGGAAGCCTTCCTGGGTTTGATTAGGGCCAGTGTGTTCATTGTCCAGCAGGCTGAGCAATTTCAGGCACCGGCTCTGTCCTCCTCATGGCCATTGGCCATCTCAGAGGAGTCACTCTCATAGCATCATTTCTCTGGAGCTAACATTAAACTGGGATTAGAAAAATGTAGGCAAACCACCAGTTGTGTAAAGCAAGCTAATTCATTTAGTCATTGTGTTCACTCATTCTGTGCCTCTAAATTATTGAAATTCTTTAATAGGACCTCCAAAGCCACTCTTGTTGGTAAGTTTCCAGTGCCTTTTTATATGTAGGTGTGTTTGTGTTTGTTTTTGTTTTTGTTTTTGCGGGTGTAAAGTGACCATATTCCTTTTAGTATCCAGATAACAAGGAGGCAGGCATTCCTTTTTAGTGAATTTGAAGAAAACATCCGTTGGTATTGGGTTTTAATAAATCTTTATAGAAGAGGCCAAGAAATATTCCAAACACACTTGAAGAAAGGGCTAGGAGAAGCAGTATTTTTCCAATGGCTTCTCACCCCAGGGCACAGGGGTAATAGAGTAAGAAGGAAGAAGGTGGAAAACCTAAAGGTCAGGACATAGCGATAGAGTATTGTTATCCCCACACAGAACAATAATGTGGGCATCGCATGAAGCAGAACACTGGGGAGATGAATTAGGAGCAGCACGCACCACTGCTGTAAGGAAGGGGCGGCCATGCCCAGGTGTGGGAACAGGAGATATGAGAACCCCCTTTCTCGGGTGGCCATTTGTTTCTGGAAAGGAGGAGAACGAGGCCCTGTAGAGTTAGTGTAAGAGGAGGACCGCTCTGGTGAAGGAAACCAGATCTGAAACACAGAAAGCTCTGCCTTCTCTCCAGCCAGCTCCTCCCTCCTCCTACAGTCATACTCCCCACACGTCGAATGCAAATGCCGAGATAGTGGCATCCAGACACACGTCGTTTCTTATGCCAACTGGCAGTCTTCGCATCATCCTCCTCTCCTCCACTACATAGGCAGCTGCTGAGAACATGAAAATCAAGTCCTGCAGAGAGAAACCGCCCCCTTGGTCTCTTAGTCAACGAGAGTTCATATTTTGAAAAACAATGACATGCAACATACTCTGGTGATGAAGAGCCTACACATGTGATGGCATGTAAGAGTTTGGTCCAAGACTCTCTGAGCTCTTTCAGTTTCACCTTCCTTAGGTATAGAATGCCATCAGGGTAATAACTACCATGTACTTAGCACAGGGTCAAGTGCATAGTGATACCCCTTAAATTGGAGCTATTGTTAATCCCCGACACTTTATCATGTTTATATATTCGTTTCCTGTCTTACTCTCTGTGAAATGCACTCACGATAAATGTTACTTTTGTATTTCTTGTTAGGTCTATGCATGTAGTTCCCTTTGAACATACATAAGTAGTGTGTGTGTGTGTGTGTGTGTGTGTGTGTGTGTGTTTCCCTGCTAAACATTAAGCACACTGCTAAAATCCAATTATGCAAGAATTCAGTGCATCTGTCCACATATATACTCCTTGTTCCATCAACACAGCTTGCTTCTATCATAAATCATACAAATATGGTGAATATTTTCTGTCTAGAGTGATTTTAACCCTGACTTAGGTTCAACTAGTTCTAAATTTTACAGGCCTCTCTGTTAATTAAATTTTAATAAAATATAATAACACATTAAAAGGACACTATAGAAGCCCAAATGCATATGTCATAGTAGACCTAGACTTACACACTTTCTAGAGATGGCAATGATCATGACAACAGGCTTTGCCTCATGAACCCTTTTAATCTGTTGGATTAACTTCCTTCTCTTCTTTTTCTTTCTCCTTCCTGTGCTCCTGCCCTTCCTTCTCCTTCCATTTCTTCTTCATCTTCTACTAACCAGAAACATTGCTTAGCACATGCTGAATATGTTTCCTTTTTTACTTGAACCAGATATGTACCAAAGAACACATCACCTCAACTCTTGCTTTTCTAAGTGCGGTCCTAAGACTAGCAGCATTGAAATCCCTCGGGAGTTTGCAGTTCAGAAGCTGAGACCCCCACCTTGGGTGATGGGTATGAAGCCTGCGAAGCTCTATCTTAAACATAGCTAGGGAAGAAATGGGTTCACCCACTAGAGGGCAGTAGGACATGTGCATCACTTGGCATCGCCATCTCTTTCAAGAATGATAAAAAGTTATTTTAAGAGCCACCCACAGATGCCCAAGAGAGAGCATGCTGTGTTCCTTTAAAGAAAAAACAACTAAGTCAAACCAGATTACATGGAGAAAGGCGACATGTGAGATTAATGAAAGAAGCCATTCCGTGGCACCAGCAGAGTACAAAATCAGGTGCCAAACCCTAAATTGTAATGTTGGCTCTTGTTCGCAGCTCTGAGAACTGGAAAGTGGGAAAAGACTTTGATAATCACCTCTCGGGGCAGCCTCCTTAGTTTATAAATGAGGAAGGAGATTCCGAGAGACTACCTGGCTCTTCCAAATTCATACAGCTCGCAACTTGCCAAGCCAACCGAGAGTAAAAAGAGATTTTACTAAGAGGCTAACCATACCTCTGTAGTACTCCGTGGTAAAAGGGAGTTCAAACTTGTGCTTTACATGCCTGGTGGGTTTTTAATACTATTAGGTGTTGTTTGTGAAGAGGCAGGGAATAGAAACTGAGGCAACATAACCCTAACCCTAACCCTAACCCTACCCTAACCCTAACCCTAACCCTAACCCTCAGTTTTCTTTTTTCAGTCATCTTTATTCAGCTGCACTGCCCTCAGCACACAGCCTGGAAGTCTCTAGCTTGAGTCCAAAAGTGTGCACATGTAAATATCCACCAGTCCCTAAGTATTGAGTAACCATAGCATTCATGGCACCGTTTCACATTCCTTTTAGCATGATTTGTGCTCTTGGTGGTCTTGGGTTTGTGCGTTACAATAGCTGGGCTGTTGACTGTTTTTAATTCTCAGTTCCATATGTTTTTCACATGCAAAACGGGATCAACAACATTGGATCGCAGGCCCAAAGACACAGAAGGTGATGAAAACTGAGCTGGTGGATCCTCATTCATCTAAGAAGCTGGGGGGCGCTTTTCAGAGAAAGGAACCCTAATTGCACATGCAACACCAGCAATACAACTTGCTCACATGTCTTCAAAATGACCTTTTAAAGAATGTTTTAAATGTCAATTTTTTTTTTTTTTAGAAAACACTGAACCAAATATGAAAAAAACATGAGGAAAATTGCTAAATCTCCAACTAAGGCACACACAGTCATATTTTCAATTTCCTTTTCCTTTTTTCTTTCTCTTATCAATGCAACTGTTTCATAAACATTAAACTCATATAAGATTAGAAGGCAAGCATTTGGATGTTGATGGATAGAACGTAAGTAGTTTCTTAGACCAAGTTTGTCCCAGTTGTTGAATAAAGCTCCAAGATGAAAAACCTAGTGAAGAAATTCTTTGTGGCTTGACCCCAGCGACAGAGAAGCTCCTAAAAGAAGTGTATATTGGTTTTAAGGAACAGTTCATCTTGTTTAATGTGTACCTTGACAAAGGAATTTCAACCTAACTCCCAAATATATTCATCAGAGTCACTTCCATCCTCCCATCTCACCATTTATTTATAGCTACAGTGTATAGATGATATCATAACCGATTGTCATAATTTACCAGCCATTAAGTGTTTATCATGAGTTATTCACAAGCTCACATTTAATAATGAAGCATATAAATGCAAAAGACAGTCGCAGAGATTGGATTAGCGTCTGAAGTAAAGGATCGACATATTTTTTTCTATGTTAAACTACAGAGGCAATAATCTTAGAAAAAAAAAATCCATGATGATGTCTGGTGAATTGAGCTAGTAATCATAATCTATAATCTATTTAAATTATTTTCCCAAAGAATAGACTGGATTATATACCATTTATATAGGGTACGTGTTTTCTCTGCCATAACAACAGTACAACAACTGTAAGTAAAAACAGTAGCATTTAATAAACTTTAACTTTTAGCATTCACATAAAAATGTATATGCAGCTATTTTGAAAGAGTCATATTACCATTTGGATTTACCCTGCCTATTTCACCTGATAACATCATTATAATAAAAGAACAGTTCTCCATTATTGCCAGTAATATCAGTGGCATACTCATGTTTATATCTCAAATATGCTTTTAATTTTCTGAAGCAGGGGCAAATTGCTGGTGATATCTTAACGTTTTGAGGTAGTTAATGCCAAAAGGCTTGGACCTGATTTTAAAATGAATATTTCCCAGATGTGTGGCAGGGTGAAAGGTGGAACAGCTAACAGAGACCAACTTCCTATCCACGTTAGGCTTACCTGGGAGAATTTTAAGTAAGGGTTAATTAGGCCATGAGACCCCATACACGGTCAACCTCACAGCTCCCAGAGATAAAAGCTGGGACCTGCTTGGTTGTAACATAAGCCACATGTTGAGAAAGAAAAGTATCAACTACCACCGTGTCCTTGCACTTTGTTTATCGTGCTTTTGGAGCCAACTCGCTTTTGAAAATTCAATACTTTTGAGAATGCTGCAAAGCTACTCATGAAAGGATTCGAGAATTTAGTTTCTGAATAAGTATCAGATCTGTAGATTGAAGTAGCAAAAATATATGCAAAATATTTAGCTCATGAGGATGATCTCATGAACATGCCAGTTAAAGGGACAGCTTTAGAATGACAAGAGAATCCTGCTATTAATGAGGCTCATCCTAGATGAGCTTTGGTAAGGCAGATCCTCCAGGGACCAAAGGCTTTTCCAAAACTCCATGTGTCTTTAAGAAGCCAGGCCACCTCTGAGGAAGGAGAATTTGGTGCAAATTCAGTTTTCTGTTCAGATTCAGTAGAGACTAAAGATGCACTGGAGCAAGATCTTCTTGCCAATTACCCATTCTCAAGGGCCGGGTGCTTTAGCTTCATGAGATTTTTGCCACCTAAAACAGCTGTTTTGTGTTGGAGACTAGATGGCGATTTTACCAGAAATACTTAGAAGGTCTGAACCCGAAATGTCAAAGCAAATATTTCTGAAACAGTCCATGCCCGTGTTTTTGTTTTTTTTCTGGTATCTTTGTTTAAATGTCATGTGGATACGAGTGCTGGTTTAAAGTGAAGGTATTGATGGAGAAGACAGTGATGTCAAGAGCCTCTGATCAAAACATGTTAGCCAGTTGAGAAGAAATCGTATTCAACAAACGTAAACAAAAAAACAGAATCGTTAAAATCAAAAGAAGTCAATGAGGTGAGCTTATTTGCTAACAGTAATACCAGTTCTTCAAATATGTCAAGTTGTTCTGGATTGGAAACTATTTGGAACACTTTTCCTTCTATGGCTTTCTCATTCTTGGACTTTTTAAAAGTATTTACTAACATGTGTGAGATTGTCAAGTTATGGTAAGGAATGAGTGCGATGAATAGTACCTGAGACTATATCTTGCAAAGGAAATGACCGAAACTCTTGAATGTTGCTCATTCTTCTTTATAGATATTTCCATTAATTTATTAACTGACTTTCTAAAAAGACAACCACTTTATTGAGAATTGTTTTTGCCATATATATATATATATATATATATATATTACACATTAGCATATTACGCATGCATATATGCATATATGCATGCGTAATATGCTAATTAGACCAGAAAGCTGAACGACCTTCTTGACGTCCTTCTGGACAACCTTCCAGATGAAGCTGCGCCTGCGAGGGCTGAGGCCCTAGCACAAATTTCGTGCATCAGGCCTCTAATATATATATATAATCTATAATAACTCTGCTAGAAACTTTTGTCTACCGCACAAGTTAGTGTGTCAATATTTTGCTTCATGTTAAAAGTCAAGAATACCTCTGCCTTTCCAGCGTACTTTGCCTTACACAGTAGTTAGCTAGCAAGGGCAACTGAAAAAAAAAAAAAAAAAGGAAACTATCAGATTCCAATGAGTAGTACAATTCTCGCCCTGCAGGGAGGCCAGAATTTTTGGAGGGGTTGAATGAAGGTGAAAGCAAAACAAAGTAGAAACGATCTGCAAGTCTAGCCTTTGAGCGGCATGGTGTGCACAGCCCTTGAGGTTCTGGGTGTGAGGACAGCTAACGACAAAACGCCTCTGAGGCTCTCTTTGGAAATCAAGTTGGTGTAACTGGATAAGACACGCGGCAAGGTCTGTGCCATTAGATCACACAGCCTCCCCCATACCTCAAACATCATGATTAGCAGCTGTTTTTGTCAACTGGCAGGTTAGAGAAACAATAAAAAAAAAAGAGGAGCTGATGATGATGAAAGAGGCAGAACGTGCAATGGCTGTGCCCTTCCCGGTAGCTTTTAAGTCTCAACATAAAGAGAAGACTTTGTCATCCGCTCGGGACTCAGAAGTGTTGACTGAGAAAGCCAAGAGGAAGGACAGAGGCTGTTTCTTGGCTGCAGGAATAAAGATAGGATCTCCCACCGTGTCACAAAGCCGTTAAGCACTCAAGATGAAAAGACCCATCAGGGTTGAGAGTCCACAAGCAATTGCTTCTATTTGGACATTTGCAACAGACTGGGTGACCCCAACATCCTTGACCAAGTTTCCGCAGCAAAGAACATCCGTGGACGGAGATGTCAGGCTTTGTGGTCAGGGGACTTTTTTTGAAGCTTATGAAACAGGTTCTTGTGACCGCACACCTACAGAAGGAAGGGGAGCAAGGTTGCCCTTGAATGTTGCTGGGGCTGAAGCAAATGGACTTTCAGAGGAATTCACTGAGCAGGATAGTCCTGGGTTTAGACTTGGGACTCCCTTGTACCCTTTCTCTTCCTATAACACCCAAGTCACAGTGGCTCTTTCTGTGCTCCGTTGGTGACTGTCACATAAGGTGATTTTCAGAGGGTTATATTTGGTAACAGGTCTTCGGGGTACATGTCTATTTCTTTGAGCTGAATACACGAAATAAGGTGAGATCACGCTGAGGATGGAAGACCCACTGGGACACCAGTGGGCGGGGGCAGGGTGAGTGTGGTATGTTCCTCTGTATTCCTTGGTTTCTTTTTTTTTAAATCTTTATGTTTCAGATTATTACATTTGTTTCTCTTTTTTCCCCTCCATAGCACCCCTCCATCCGGCTCCCACCCTTCCCTCTACCCTTACCTCCATCCCGTTGACCTCACCCATAGGTGTGTGATTTTTGTCCAGTCTCTCCCTGTACACCCCTCACCCCTTTCCCCCTAAGAATTATCAGTCCACTACCTTTCTGTGCTCCTGATTCTATTTATTCACCAGTTTATTCTGTTGATCAAATTTTTAATTCACTTAATTTTTAGGTTCACTTGTTGATAGATATGTATTTGTTGTTCATAATTTTTTGTCTTTTACCTTTTTCTTCTTCCTCTTCTAAAAGAGTACCTTTCAGCATTTCATATAATACTGGTTTGGTGGTGATGAACTCCTTTGGCTTTTTCTTATCTGTGAAGCTCTTTATCTGCCCTTCAATTCTGAATGGTGGCTTTGCTGGGTAGAGTATTCTTGGTTGTAGGTTCTTGCTATTCATCACGTTGAATATTTCTTGCCACTCCCGTCTGGCTGCATCATTTCTGTTGAGAAATCAGCTGACAGTCGTATGGATGCTCCCTTGGCTTCTGAGCTTACCCCTCCCCCTGAGCATCCTGGATAGAGTTGACATATTCAGATACAGAGGGAATATCTGCCAATGGAGATGAATTTCCTTTTCCTATTTCCAGAGGAAAATAAGTTTGCCAAAGGTGAAAAGGGAACTTTGCATATTACTTTCTCCAGAAAAACTAATTATTATTATTCTGTGATTTTTTTTTTATTGGGTATCTGCTATGAGCTAGGTACTGGTAGCACAAACGTGGTCCAGGTAGAGAAATAGAAGATTCTTGCTTTCAATAAACTAGGGGCAAGTTGAGCATCTTCCCACCTCCAGCCCAATTCTCTTCTCTCTCTTCACCAGAGTTCTCACTTCTGCCAAATAAGCAAAAATCAGACTTTTGAAAGAACCAGAATCTGCATACTGAGCACTTTTCCTTGACATGGAAATATAGCTAGATCTTATATCAATGTATAAAGAAATAATAAATTCAGCTACATAGTAACCTATCCATAAGTAAAACTTTCTTAGTCTGCCATAGTTTAATCAGACTTTTTAAGCATTTTAAGGGCATGTCTATTTTTATTTATTTCTGTTTTATTAGGGTTTTTAATTTTTTAAATCATTTTTCTAACCCATTTGTTTGTATAAGACAGATAGATATGCATGTTTCTGAACCTGTTTAATAACAGTGACTATGAAATGTATGCTGTATTATGGACCCTGGTTTCTGAGCTTGTTTTGTAAAATATGGAAACTTAAAGTATATTCCTTTCATAAATTATATTGTGATACTAAATTTGTCATCTATTTGGACTTCAGTTTTAAAGATCCTTATATGAAAACAAATTAACAGGGTTTACATTGAATCTTACCCAAGAATAATCTACACTGAAATACTTCAACGTTTGTCCTAATTAAATTATATTGCAATCGCAGTTTTTCTCTGACCTTCTAGAATCAGTAGTAGAGGAGGAAACACTTGAACTAGCAATCAGGTGAAACTCTTGAATGTTGCTCATTCTTCTTTATAGATATTTCCATTCATTTATTAAAAGACAACCACTTTATTGAGAATTGTTTTTGCCATTTTTTAATTGAATTTATTGGGTTGAGTTTGGTTAATAAATTATATAGGTCTCATCTTTGTATTGTATTGTGTGTAAAGGAGATTTGAAGGAGATTTGACTTGGGGTGGTGTTTTTGCTATTTTGATGGCAATTTGACAAATTATTTTTAAATAGTTACAGTCCTTTCTAGCTTCTGTTTTCCCCTGTCCCATTTTGATGCACCAAAATTTTAATCACCATAAATTATTATAAATGAGTCATTTTACTTCAGGTGAACTTAATTATTCAACAATACAAACTAATCAGAATTGAACAAGTCATTTCAAGTTCCTTCTTTTAATTAATTATATTAATTAAATTATATTACAATACTATTTCTTCTTGGAGAAATGCTTTCAGATTTTGACAAATAGATATCAATGGAAACATTTCTTCAAACTTAAGTAGAGTTTTTTACACTAAGGCAGTGATCAGCAAACTCATCAGTCAACAGAGCCAAATATCAACAGTACAAGGATTGAAATTTCTTTTGAGAGCCAAATTTCTTAACTTAAACTTCTTCTAACACCACTTCTTCAAAATAGACTCACCCAGGCCATGGTATTTTGCGGAAGAGCCACACTCAAGGGGCCAAAGAGCTGCATATGGCTCGCGAGCCGCAGTTTGCTGACCACCAAACTAAGGCATATACTATGAAGTAGTTTAAGATAATGTTTCTTCAAATGTTGTCCTTTCTTCCCAAAAATTTTAAAGGTTTTTAAAATTTTTTGAAAAAAATGAATTGAGTAAAGTGAGACATTTGCAATTAGCATGGTTTGAATGTATGTTTTAATGTGAGTTATACAAAATCAAATAAGTCCATTAATTTTATTTCTCTAAGTATTTCTTCCTTGTTAACTTTGGTTTTTTGGTTTCCTTTTTTCTCTTTTTCTTGTAATCAGATATATTTTATATTCATGAGAACTCAAGTACACAGTAGTTGCAATCTAGTTTCTACTCTTAAAGGCTAAGCTTTCATCATGTTTTATGCAGAACAATTTTCTAAGACTTGAATCATGACTAGTATGAAATAACGTTTATCTGAAGTGTGTGTGTGTGTGTGTGTGTGTGTGTGTGTATCCATTTATTTGTCTTTGAGCATTTTCTAAAGCTTTCAAATTGTTCCTAACACTAAGTGATTATTTGAGACCATCATTCACGTACCATGTTCCCTTACCCATCAGTTTTCACTTTCAAAATTGGATGAGATAGATGTTTTCTCTTAAAGCGCTTGTGCCCTTTCTCAAGAGCTTACTATTTTAAACTAAGCATTGGTTTTTAAATAAGATGTAATGTTGAGATGATTCCTGGTCTTTGTCTACCATGGGAAAACAGATATCATGTGTCAGATAGAATTCTTGTCTAGTAATTTATCTAAAGATAGCTTATTGACTCAAGAATTAATGAAATAACAAAAATGTTTGTTGAGCATTAAGACATAGATAGAATTCCATTTCCCATGCATAACTACAGAGAACAATAAAGGATATATGTTCAATCTAATGTCAATCTGTAGCTGCTTCTCATTAAAGAAGAGTATTTACCTTCCTTTCACCCACATGTAGTTAAGGTAATAGTATCCAAGAAATCTCTTCCTAACCCAGTGTTGCTTTTCCCATGTTGCCTATGCTAGAATGTTTGACTCTTACACTGAGTTTTAATATTGCTTTTGTACTGTCTCAAAATATAATGTTTAAGTGCCAGAAAAAAACTTTAAATTGACTTCTATGAAAGTCTCCGCTCCAAATGTACTCCGCAAAACACTGGCTGTGTCATTTCCTAGTGATTAGAAATGAATGTGATGCTGTTTTCTTCCAGTGCCAACCTAAGGGATCTGCTTTCTTTGCCAGCTGAGCATTATGGCAATGATATGGTATTTCCGTGAACTTTAAGCATAAAGGATCGCTTCCGCCTTGGGGTATGGCCAAAGGAGGGCAGTCTTCAGTTCAGGAGACCATGATTTTCATGATTTCCCTTTTCAGCCAAAGGCAGAATTTCTTATTTCAATATCATGAGTTACAGAAACATAGTTTTATACTAGTATATGGCAACTTAACCGGTGGTAAGTTGGAAGAACCCGAGTCACATTTCATTTGCAAGAAAAATGCAATAAGATATTGGGTTACATACCTTTTGCACAATTAAATAAAAAATACACATACCAATGGTAATATTTATATTTTTTAGCAAGTAGTATAATTACCCTCTCTGTTGGCAACTATGGAAATAATCTTTAAGAAGCTGGTTATATATTACTAGAGGCCCAGTGCACGAAATTTGTGCACTTGGGGCAGGGGGACGGGGAGTTCTCTCAGCCAGGCCTGCACCGTTCAGTTGATTAGCATATTAGCCTTTTATTATATAGGATTCCATACTATGAAGAAAGATGGACAAATGTACAATATACATGTTCAGAGCCTGGAGCTTGCACCTTAAGGCTTCACATACATTCAACATTTGAAACAACTGAGGGATGTTCATGCTTCGCTAATTTGTGAATACTTCAGTGCATTGAGTAAGGTTTTCTTCTTGCCAGAAACCCAACATCAAGATGTGCTCTACTGACCCATCTTATTCTTTTCATTAAACTGAGGGGGAAAGATACTCTATATTATATCTGGTTACCCTAAAGAGCTTGAGCAACTGTGGTAGACATCTTATAGGAATATCTTTAAAGTAATCATCTATATTGAGGTGATGATCATTTAGTGAAAGATGCCTTGGAGTAACTCCTCGGACCCTTTATGTTGGCTTTTGAATTTTTCATCCTTAATTAGTAAAATGCAGTGGTTGAGCTCAATGAGGATGAATTGTTTCTGTGTGATGAAAAGATAAATTAGGCTATGAAACATTAAGTAGATATAAAATCTTTGCCTGGTTGACAACAGTTTATAAATGTTTACAGGAGCCTCATTGTGGACCAGAAAAAAAAACATGTACTAACTATTTATTCCAGTTTGTAATCTTCCTGAGGTGCTTGGGTAAGTCCCTCGCTGTCCCTGGTTTCCCAGTGTCATCTGTGACAGCAAGGAATCAGAGAGGCACCAAGCACGCTCTAGATTTCAACAAGCTCATCTCTGAATCTACAATTTACTAAAAACCCAGCTTTATCTTTAAGCCTTCTATGATCTGATCCTTTCTCCCTAAATAAACTAGACTAGGTTTTTCTTACTTTAGTAATTTTAGTTGATTTTGAGGCTTTGAAATCTGTGCTCTGCCTTAGACTTGACTAGAAGTTTTGATTGCATATAGAGTATTTCTCAAGATAATTTAGAATGACTCAGTCTTTGGGGGGTAAGGGGAAATTTTCACAATTGATATGCCTCCTGATGACTGTATGTCTAATTTAGGGAGTTGATTGGCTTGCACTAGAGCATAATACCTTTCTAGCATCATATTGAATCCTTTATAGATGTGTCTAGCAGCAATAACATTGCAAATGGCTGTCTCTTATTTTCACATGGTTGGGGTTTCAAACTCTTCCTTCCTATACAGAATGGTAGAATCTTTTCCCAAAGCTCAGTGACTAGTAATCAACACTGAAGAACCCAGAGTCACATTTCACTTGCAATAAAAATGCCCTAAGACATTCATCTTTAACACACTTTAACAATTAACAACAACATGGGAATATTGTTCATAGATGCATTGTTAGTTTCTAATACTTTCAAAGTTAGATCAATGACAATGGTTACATTACAAATTGAGAAAAGTTTTAGAATTTGCCACTGTGCTTACCAATAAAGTCAACTTTATCACTGCGTTTATGCTATCACTTGAAATACCAGGAGAGACTGTAAAAGGTCATTTAGGTCTTTAGCATATCGGGGAAGATGTATCTTCTTATATAGAAGCCATCAGGATAGTCTGTGAACGCAGGTCCTGTTTCCATCTGCAATCCTAAATGAATGTCAAGGATATCTGAAAGAACTGTGGCTGACAGAGAAACTGAATAGCTCTATTGCATTATGCTGAACAGGCAGTCAGAGTCTATAATGGAACATGGTAGACCAGACATACATTAATGATTAGCCCACTCTGGTGTCCTCCTTTTAAAGGGGGTGAGATCATTCTAGACTACATCAAGCATATGCCTTTAACTCTGGGTGGACGGTAGGTGATCGAGTGAATCCCTACTGATTGGTAGCAATTTCTTGGCCTGAAAATAGCATTAAGGGGGCCTTATAGGCCTGTGATTCCTGGAGTGTCAACACAGTTAGTCCTATAAGAATGCCTATAAGTTACTTCAAGGAGTAATGGAAGGCACTTAAGTTTCTGCCAATACTTCCACACTCTTATTAAGTAGAGGACAATAAAGAGTCTGATAATAATCTCATTGCAAGTCTGAAAAACTGACTATAGACAACAATGTAGTATATTTGTAAACAAATTCCACGTCCGTATATCACAATTATGCAGAGGTTAAAAGCCCCACATTATCAAAAAACAGGCAGGATAAAACCCAGTACTTCTTTGCACATTCTTTACAAAATTTGCTTTGATGTTAAGCTGCTCCAGTTATTTGCGTCTATTCCTGTTTGTGGCTCTGCTTCTCTGCACATGTTTCTGTCAATACTTTTTTTATATCAAAGGCCTGCTGTATCTCTGAGTCATAGTTTATAGAACAGTGTGTGGTCCTGGACCAGCAGAATCATCACTGCCTGGGAAATTGCTGGAAAGTCAAATTCTCTGGCACCTTCCAGATGATTCTTGCACATGTTCAAGTTGGAGAATCACTGGTATAAAAGACTAACTTGACAGCATTCCTGATTTAGCAGACAGTAAAGACCTGTTCAATATCTATAACTGTGATTCTATGCAATCCTGTGAGCTACAAGCAATTAGCCCAAGGAAATGAAGACTCTTGGAGTATAATGGACTTTTCCAAGGTGACACAGCTAGTTGAATAGCAGTGCTGAGATGTGAGAACTAAGACTCCAGGGATATAAGGGACTTAACCAAGGTGACACAGGTAGTTAAATAGCAGAGCTGAGATGTAAGCCAAGAGGGAGAGAGGAGGGGGAGAGACAAACAGACATGGGGCAGTAGAGTGGACAGAAATGAAACAGGGAAATATGTAGGCAATATAAAAATTACCTAGGTACATTTTGATACTCTACATCAGTGATTCTCAACCTTTTTTAATGCTGTGACCTTTTAATATAGTTCCTCATATTGTGGTGACCCCCAATCTTAAAATTATTTTTGTTGCTACTTCATAACTGTAATTTTGCTACTGTTAATGAATCATAATGCAAATATCTGTTTTCCAATGGTCTTAGGTGACCTTGCTAGCAGTTTTCAACCTGTGGGTCGCGACCCACAAGTTGAGAACCACTGCTGTAGAGGGTCACTGGAGATGGTTTGGCAAGAGGAGTTGCCACAAGGCACAGTTTGCAGTTTGGCATCATCTAATTTTCCCAAGGAGAGCTCGCATGGGGACGGGGGTGCCTTTAGGGACACAGCGTGGTTCCAATGGAAGCCAAGCTAAAGTCTAAGCACAACGTTCAGGAAGGTCCTTTGCATGCTAGGTGTTTGGGAGGTAGGAATCCAACAGCTCACATAGTTTTTTATTTGTTTTTTTTTTTTTTAATATATTTTGTTGATTTTTCACAGAGAGGAAGGGAGAAGGATAGAGAGTCAGAAACATCTACAAGAGAGAGACATCGATCAGCCGCCTCCTGTACGCCCTCTACTGGGGATGTGCCCACAACCAAGGTACATGCCCTGAACCGGAATTGAACCTGGGACCTTTCAGTCTGCAGACCGATGCTCTATTCACTGAGCCAAACCAGTTTCAACTCACATAGTTTTTTAGAGGCTACATTTAACTTAGTTCTGTTTTGCATTAAAGAAAGATGAAAACATTCATTATTTGAAATTATGTCTAATTATTATGTTGGAAATTATTTAGATATTGAAAACTATATATTCATCTAGCCATGATCATATAAGCCCAGAATCTACTGGACTTCTTAAATCTAAAGTAGAATTTTTCTATCAAGAACCTTGAGTAGAAACATGTTTTTAACAAATTCAAGGGTATCAATTAATTAACTACTAGCTGAAAAAATAATGGTTGTTTAATTTTTTTCAATACCAGTATTTATGAAGCAAACTTGCACCCTATTTAAGCATTTGCAAATGATCTATTATTTTTTTTACAACAGGAAAAATTACTACATTTGCTTTATCATAGACATGAAAGGTAAAACTAATACAGTTAGTGTTAGACATAAAGCTAGATATTTTTATGCTTCTTTTGGAGTTTAACATCACATTTGCATGCATGTCCACTATTGGAATATATCCAAGAAACTATTTTAAAAAAAAATTATGGTTGCTACAAAAAACCTCATGTCCTATATTCAGAAAAGAATATTACCAAAATTTTCCCATATTTTGACTCAATTCTAATAAGATTACATGTTAATATATCAGCTTCTGAGAGCATTCTACTTTCACAGTAAAGTGTTCATACCTAATTTTGATGATGACTCTGAGTCATCAAAAAAAGCAGTGAGCCCTAACCGGTTTGGCTCCATGGATAGAGTGTCGGTCTGCAGACTGAAGGGTCCCAGGTTCGATTCTGGTCAAGGGCATCTGCCTTAGTTACGGGCACATCCCCAGAAAGAGCTGTGCAAGAGGCAGCTGATCAACGTTTCTTTCTCATCAATGTTTCTAACTCTCTATCCCTCTTCCTTCCTCTCCGTAACAAATCAATAAAATATATTTTTTAAAAAAAGAAAAGCAGTGAATTTTGATTATCATCTCTACATATGAACAAAGAGATGAGAGAACTTTATTAAAAATAACTTGGAACTTAAAGTCTAAGATCTATACTTTAGTTACCTAGAAAATTAAACTAAGTAAAAATCCATTTGTGTTGGCAAAACTACATGTTTCTCAAAAATACTTTTGAAATCTAAAAATCAAGTGTTTGCTATAATAAGGAGAAAAGTATTTATAAAGGTAAAACTTTATCATTGCTTTTGTCATAATACTATCTTCAAGTTTATTTAGCAAAGCCTTCCATGTACTGTATTGGAAAAAGAATGGGCTTTGGATCCAAACTCAAATCTATACTATGTAGTGAGTGTGTATTCCCCAATTCACTTAGCTTCTTCAAGGCTCCGTGTCAATATTTTAAAAACATAATATTTACCTGATATCATTGGTACTGTTAACTGAGACATGAAAGTCTATGACACATGAGAACCTCTATCAGTTCTTGATTTTTGTGCTACTACTGTCATTAAATTCAATTTACTCCAAATGGGGCAAATATATATTTTTTTAATATATTTTTATTGGTTTCAGAGAGGAAGGGAGAGGGAGAGATAGAAACATCAGTGATGAAAGACATCAACCAGTCACCTCCTGCATGCCCCCTACTGGGGATCAAGTCTGCAGCCAGATATGTGCCCTAACCAGGAATTGAACCTTGACCTCCTGGTTCATAGTGGCTGGTTCATTCATTCACTGAGCCACTAGGGTTAGACCAAATGGCGCTTTCTTAACCAAGGATGTTGCCTTAACTAGAGACCTCACTCCCTAGATAGCCTTTCTGATCCATGTTTGAGAACCTTTTCCTCACAATTTTAATAATAGTTGCAGAGTCATACATCTATTCCTTAGAAATTTTAAAGAAATTTCAGATTATCAGAATTTCCCTAGAAATAAATTTTAAATATTTCTATTTTGTAATTCCTTGACTTTTCCTTTGAAGCATGCAACGTTTTGACATTTCTACTTTCTGTTTCATTTTAATTGGTTGTGGAGATATTAATGCATCTCAAGGTTTTACAAATATGGTTCTAGTGACAAAAGCAAAAAGCCTATATTTAATGAATACCCAGTTTTCCTGTACTCAGCCAGTCATTGGACCACTCATTGATTCATTTATTTATTCAGTAACACATATTATGAGCTATGCACTGTTTTTCAAAAATAACCAAAGACCACTGCAAGTGTTGGGGTTCAAAGCGATAAGACCCACAGTGATTCCCAAGGAAGATCACAGTTGGAGCCATGTAACCCCACACTCGTGGGTTTGGCCACAGAATCCCTGAGGTATAGAATGTAAATGAGACAACAAGTGCAAGGAGCTATATTAGAATATAACCACTTTTTATGACAGAGAGAGAGAGATAGAGAGAGAGAGAGAGAGAGAGGTGTTTAATTTAGAGATGTTAGGATTAGTATATTACACTTTGCTAACCATGATAATATATTTCAGCACCTTGACTAAAACTCTCAGACTATATAGCATTATAATCTATTTTGAATTAAAATGTTTAGAGAAAAATAACAGACGTGACTGAGCCTGAGTTCGTGAGGTTCTGACATTTATTGAGCTGCTTCCAAGTTTCACAGCTGAGTTTTTGAAGAGTAGAGTCCTCACCCAGGAAAGCACCGCTGTTACTCAACCAAGGAAAGCCCTCACTTCTACGGATAGTGGCCCCACTAAGTGCAGTTGGTGGTCAAGTCAACTGTGGTTCATGCACACGCTAAGCTCTCTTCCCTCCTTGTGCCTGTTTTGTCTCTGCCCAGAATATTCCCCTCAACTTTAGAAATCCCACCTATTAAAATCCTACTTTTGAAAGGCTCACTTCAAATACCAATGGCTTTTTTAGGATGACTTCTTTACTACTTTAAAGCCATAACAGCACATTTTCCCCTCTGATATACCACTTACTATATTGTTGTATTGCAATTGCTTTAGTTTTTGTGTCATTATCCTATTCAGCTTTAAAACTCCTTGAATATAAAGACTTCGTGTTGTTTGTCTTTGCCCCCTCCAGAGTGAGAGCCAACACAAACCTTGCAATCTGTACTTAATACCTGTTAGCAGGATCATCTTTAGGATTCCTTCTTCTCTTCATATTCTGTTTATCAAAAAAAGATAAATAGGACTTTCCATTTATTGTTTACATCTAACTTCCCTGTCTATCCATTTTATTAAAGTTTTATTTGTCTTTTACTTTCTCCTGTGGTGTTCATGAAAAAATACGTAAGGAGAAAGTTCCTATTCAGGAAAATAGCTCGTGTATTCTAATAGCCCAAGTCATCTTGGTTCAATGACTTGCTGGGGAGAAAATGGGTCCGATGTTTGTCTCCTGGAAATAAAAATCATAAACTAGTGAATGTCCACCTCCTTACATTCATACTTGAGAATGTCCACCTCCTTAGATTCATTGCTCAAGCATTCATCAAAACATAGCACGCCCTGCAATTTCAAAGAAAAGATGACTTACATGAAAATCACAACTATTAGGTTATTTCCATTTGGAACAGTTTACAAAATGCTGCCCATTACTATAGTGATGATGCATCATTAGGTATAATTTGCCCATTAAGAGGAGCTGATTGATGTCACAATCACTTTGTAATGTTGATTATCAAGCTTTACTATTTTGGATTTCAATTATAATTTAGAATAGATTTTACAGATTGCTATTATTTACTAAAAGGGATTTGCTAAATGTTGGTTATCTCTAATATGTTCTTTAATAAGTTATATATTCTTAGGTAAAATACTTCCTATTTCCCTAAATCCCATACAAGATTCCTGATAACTTAAATCTGATTTAACTCCCTAACTTCACTTCTTACAACTTCCCACCTTGTTCCTTTTATGCTAATTGATAAACAAAACATATAATTTGGTTTCTGAAAACACCATATTGTTCACCATAATGTTTTTGCTTATGTCTTCCCCTCTTCCTTGGTTATCTCTGGTTCAGTTCTGGTTTCATTTCCCATAGTTGGTCTGCCTTGGAACCTCAGCCAGTATGAACTGCCTTCATCTTTGCCTCCCTTGTCTTCCATTTAAGTACTCACTATCGCTTCATATGTTTTATTGGAATTATCTATGCATTTGTCTTATATTCCCAATAAAACGTAGACTTTGTAAGAGGAGAGCCACAACTTGACTTTTTATCATTTCCTAAAGGTGTCCGTCTCCTCATAGGTCTTCCTATGTATGAAACTGTTCAAAAGCCCTTAAACCGATTTACAATACCACCTGCCATATTCATCTTTTGAGAGATAGCAAAACTGATGTAGTTACAACTTAATATAAATAACAGAATTTCCCTATAATAATGTCTAAATTTATAAAATATCTAAATTATATGAATGGGAAATACAATTTATTTTCTTTCTACTGATGATAAAATTTTCAGGTGCTAGTTTCTTTTAATGACAAAACAATGCTTTTTTATAAGTTTAATTTTGAGATAATGGTAGATTCACATCCGTTCTGAGAAATACAGAGAAATTCTGTATGCTGTTCCCTTATTTCTCCAACAAAACTGTCCTTCAATTGGCATTTAAATTTACATCAAGGTATACAAATATAAAACTGTAAGTTGTTAATCTAAAAATTATCACACAAAATTCCATTGCTCTTTTCCGAAAATACTTGTATAGGCAAACTTGATCATGCTCATCAAAGAACATAGAATACTGGAAAGATTCTTTATAAAAAATAGAGAACTCCTCTGGACTTGAGTTTCTCAGAAAATCAATCTCACATTCGCAGATATTTGTAACAAAGGCAGTCATTGCCCATCATCCACAAGATTATCAAATTATGACTTCCTGACATATGATGTATTCAAAAAATTATTTTCAGAATTTGAATGAATCTTACATCACCTACATCTTCCCTCTTTCTATTTTGAAGTATAGAGGACCTTTCCAGGCTAGCTTTAACTAGTTATAGAGTGGGATAAATGGTTCATTGATTGATGAATTTCTTGAATATTGAGTTCCTCTTTTGTGCAAAGCAGAATGAAACCCACAGATTTCCCAGCTAACTGTAGTCTACCAGGTGTATTGCAGAAATAATCAGTCAAGGATTTAGTAATATTTATATCACAACACGTTTCCTGTTCCCAACTTAATCTGTTACTATCGCTTAACCCTACTACTTCTCATTCACCTTCAAAAGTCTTTGCTAAAATCATCCTTCATTCCTTTCCATTCTAACAGTTTCCAGTTACAAAACCATGCATACATAGGGAACACCTTGCCATGTACTGGCAGTGTTCACTTGCCTCTTGATCTGGCAAAGTAAATAGTAGCCTAAATATTTGCCCAAGATTCCTAGCATCTGCCTTGCTCCGTATCTTCTGCTTATGACATAAAGTCCATTAGATTTCCTTTTCTTAAAATCAGACATTGTCCTCTGTGGTATTTCTGTTAAACACTATTATCTTGATGAGTCATTTTGTCAGATGGTTTTCCAACAGGATTCCTGAAACAGGAAAGAGTGAGGAAATCTGATGTAGAGGCAAAATAGTCAGAGATTCTGAGCAAGATAGTCTAAAAGCCAAGCTTCAAATGTTGGACCCATCATTCCTGGCCTGTGTTGTTTTATGACCTTACATGTGAGTTACACAACCTCAGTATCCTCCTTTTTTTTTTTTCCGTCTGCAACTGAAAATAGCAATACCTCCTTATAGGGTGGTTATGAGAGCTAAAGAAAGAAACTGCAAAAAAAGTATGTCTTATAATGTATAAATGCATGTGTGTGTATAGGAGTTCATACCTTGAAGGGAACCACCAGCATAAAGAAAATGGATGTTAAAGGTCTCCTTCACTCTTCATCATCTTTAGTTTAAGTTTGTCAATAAAAATCGATCTTACACTATTAATGAGAGAGTGTGCTGTGTCAGGCCAGAGGCTTCCTTCAGGATACCCGGACAGAATGGTCTCTGGCACATGTCTCTCTGGTTTGGCAACTTTTCATGGGGGAATGCAAGCATGTCTATTGACCTCCGCATGGCTCATCAACGTGGGAAAGAAAGGGAGCCATTCATGTCTTAAAAGCAAGCCACTCTTTCCCATTGGGAAGAGTATACATACACAGTGTGTCCAGCATATTCAGGATGGTATTTCTTATGCTAGGTGATATATGATAAATAATAACATATGATAAGCTTCCAGATTGTACGGGCTAAGTCAATAGGAATTTGTGGAAGAAGTTCCAAAATCTAGAACTCTTAGAGCAGCGGTTCTCAACCTGTGGGTCGCGAACAGCTAGCAGGGTCTCCTAAGACCATCAGAAAACACAGAGATTTACATTAAAATTCATAACAGTAGCAAATTACAGTTAGGAAGTAGCGACAAAAATAATTTTATAGTTGGGGATCACCACAACATGAGGGACTGTATTAAAAGGTCGCAGCATTAGGAAGGTTGAGAACCACTGTCTTAGAGGAAAACTTCCCTCTGATTGAGAAGTCACTGAGCTCTAAGCAAGTTTTAATTATTTAATATGTATCTCTGATTTAATTCTCACAACAAGACTATGAGGGAGCTACTCTTACGTTGCCCATTTGACAAATGAAATTGAGATGCCAGGCAGTTCAGTGATATCCGCTATAGTCATTGACCATTAAAGGCAAAGCCGGGATTCAGACCCAGCCACTCTGGATCCAGAGGTGATTGATCATCACAGTGCAGCTTCCTGCCCTGAGAAAGCTTTCCCAAGAGTTACATAAAATAAGAAGTAAGTAGTAAGTATCCAAGGCCCACTTATGCTAAAATAGGTGGGCATTTTGAGTAGAATAGCAGATGCTTTTCTCTAGTTATCTAGAAACTTTTCAGATAAAAGTATTTCTAGCTGAAACCGGTTTGGCTCAGTGGATAGAGTGTCAGCCTACAGATTGAAAGGTCCCAGGTTCGATTCGGTCAAGGGCATGTATCTTGATTGTGGGCACATCCCTATTGGGGGGGGTGTAGGAGGTAGCTGATCGGTATCTCTCTCTCATTGATGTTTCTAGCCCTCTAGCCCTTCTCCCTTCCTCTCTGTAAAGAATCAATTATATATATATATATATATATTTTTTTTTTTAATATCTCTAGATGCACCAATCAAAACTCGTGTATTAGGAGAAAGGTCTCTTGTCTATCAATTACTAATTCCCTCAGTTTTTCATTCTCTCCAGAAAACAAGACAAAACAAAACAGTTTAAAAAAGCACAGAAAACTTAAATTTTCTATTCTTTCCAGAAAAAATAAAGAAAACTTTAAAAAATGCTGATGGATTTCCTCCCAAACCAGACTAGGGATCCTGCTACGTTAAAGATAATGCGGGTGTGGGATTAGTCACTCTGTACCTCAAAATGTCAACACACTTGCCGAAAGTCAATTTATCTGTTAAATGTAGCCAAAAGATTTAGTTTATCTAAGTGTCCTACAAAGAAGAAATAGTTTACCAGTGTTTTTACAGATTGAGGCAAATCTGACATATTACTGACATATGCTACAGATTTAATTTAATACCATAATACAGATGTGTGCTCTGATAAGTTTTTGTGAAATCTAGACTAAGATGAGTAGAGACGTTTCAATATTTATGGGGTTGAAAATGCAGAGTTAGCAAAGGAAGCATTTTAATTAAAACAATATTTCCCCATATGCTCCGAGTAAAATACAGGGAGATTCTTCTAAATTTCAGGCACATTGAAAGCAGTTGGCATTTTATTTCCAATTTTTTTTAAAAAAATTTGTTTTAGAACCATCAAAAATAAACTCAGTCATTTCTTCTCGTTTTTCTTTCTCTCCGCTGAATTGATGTGACCCCTTTTAATGGAGCCTTTTGTAACTGTATGTTTCAGGTATCCTGAAGATAACTTCAGTTGAAATCGGAGTTGTTGCAGTCAAAGCCATTAACAGCAACTATTATTTGGCCATGAACAAGAAGGGGAGACTCTATGGCTCAGTAAGTATTCTGCTTTTATTTCCAAAACGCGCTGCAGTCAATTACTACCACAGTTTTGGACCGCTTCCCAAAGACATTGAATAGCTTTGTTATCGTTCCATTGCCAGCACATAGAGCCACAGCGGGGTGCCCAGCACGGTTTCAAGGCCTGGCAGGCTAGCTCTTCCAACTCTGTAATCTCCTCTGCTGTTCGCCCATTAGCCTACCACACAGGCTGATTCTGGCATCCGTCAGTCAGTGTTCTGGAGCGCTCACCAGTCAGACTCTCACGGAAGCATCTGGTCAGACTGGCATGGGCGCTGCGGACCACTTAGAACAAAACTCTTGAGTAGAAAACCATATAATGTGTATGTGTGAGAGCTGGAGATGAAACAGAGACGTGGGCATTTTGAAACGGGGAGACATAGCAAAAAAATGTATCATGGTGTGTGCCATGCAATCAACTCCAGGATTTTGCCTACCCAGACAGTGGTGATTAACTCCACTATGGAGCTGGTATCCAGCCGGTGTTTTGGTTGCATGCATGCCGTTGTTCCATAGCCAGAATCAGGAAATATCCCTTTAAAATGTGCACATAAGCTTCTTTGGTTAATGAACATAAGGATGGGAGTGCCATAGCTCTCAAACTTGACCATGTGTTCAAATCACTGGGCTTATGAAAACACACTCCCAGATTTTCTGATTTAGTACGTCAGGGTAGGATCTAAGAATCTGTCCTTTTAACAAGGGCCCGGATGCTCCTGATGCTACTGGTTTGAGAACCACAATTTGAGAATCATTGGAACTTGATTCCATAATTGGCCTGGGAATAGAACAGCCATGTATTTCATTCATATCAAGTCCACTTATAATTGGAAGGTCAGACATACATTGGGTCATACCTTTGGCTGGGGTGGGGGAAATCAGAGAAATTTTACTTGAAAATTTCCAATATATGTTGCTCTATTAATGAGCCTAGAAGAGTAATAGAGTATTTTAGAAAGTGATTCTATTTAGAGGTTCACAGCATACTCATCTTTGAGGCATTTTTTTTTTTAATGAATGTGCCTTAATCTACTATCGCCAGAATTGCTAGGTAAGAGGATCAGGTGTATGTATGTTCCTTAAAGAGCTACTGATAGGCACACTCAGTCAAAATCATTGCTTTAAAGTAAAGGCAGCTAATATGAGTTTAGATTGAGGGAGAAGATGTAAAAAAAATGTAATTGCAATAGAAGATTGAGATAATTTTAATTGATAAATTATACTTCTTTAAAAAGGTGACATCAAGGAGAAATGAATAACTCTCAAATTAACTATGTAAGAGAAGTATTAAATACTTTGTCTCTCATTGCCCCACATTTTTTTTTCCTATCCTGACACAGCTCATGGGCTGTGCCTATGTTTCTTCCTAAACTCTGAGGTATATGAATTCGTACATTCTATCTCTGTATCTGAAATAGGTGTCCTATGCTTTCTATCACAGCACTCTTTTTAATGGTCTGCAAAGGCTCTTATCATATATTTCTCTCATTAATGTATTCTTAATATATTTCTTATTGATTTCAGGGAGAAAGGGAGAGGGAGAGAGAGATAGAAATATCTGTGATGAAAGAGAATCATTGATTGGCTGCCTCCTATATGCCCCACACTGGGATTAAGCCCGCAATCCAGGCATGTGCCCTGACTGGGAATTGAACCATGACTTCTCGGTTCATAGGTCAGCACTCAACCACTTAGCCACACCGGCCAGGCTCATTAATGTGTTTTTTGTTGACTGTCTTCTTCTAGTAGATTGTGTCAAGAGGTCAGAATCTCCTTTGTTTGCCACTATTTCCTCAGCACTTAGATCCATGAAGTCCACTGAGCTGTGTAATGCATAAACCTAACTACCTCTCCAATGTGCTCAGCTCTAACCATAGTGCATCATCTTGTGATTTTGCATTATCATTCATAAGAGTGAAAATGATGATTTATTTAAATTAAATAAAAAATCTCCTCAAATTTCATGTCCTGTTTAGGATGGAGCAGGTCTGGGAACTTTGCATCTAAAGGGGATGCCATCAAAATTCATAAGCACACACCTAACATAATCCTAATATAATTCTGTATGTCAGGAGACAACTCTTATAATTCCTGTCTTCATTTTTTTTATAAGCTTTCTTAAAAATATAAGTTAGGCATCCAGAGTCATTGATTAAACCAGCTCCATATTCTATTCCTTTGCATATTTTCCTCTATTTCCTTGTGAGAAAATATATACCTCTTATGTTTTCATTATTCATTTCCTGAACAATACATCTATTGTATTATTGGTTTTACCTTGATTGACAGAATTAAGAAAATAAATGATAAGACTGAATTTAAACAGAAGAGGCCTTCAAAGGGCATGATGTAAGGGCCAGAGAAATGTACCTGGTATCCTAAAGAAATTCAAAACCTTTTTCTAAACTCAGATTCTACTTTGAGATCTTGCTCAAGCCTAGATTAAAAAACAAAACAAAACATGTTAACATGATTTGCCTAAATGCTATAAACAATAGATCCCTGGGGCCTCCTGAAGTCTAAATATGAAAAAAGCCTGAGATGAGGAGTCTGCTACAGGTGTATCCCACTTTAAGAAGCATTGGTGTCTAAAATATTTTATGGGGAGAAAAAAAAATAACTACTTTTCTACACAGCTCTGTTTAAACACAATAGTATCTAAAATTGTCTCTATCCTCCCAGTCTCTCATCTGCACCCCGTTTCATGAAATGAATGTAATGATGCATGTGAAAAATCATATCTGCTTTGCAAACCACATTTAAATATGACTTGATAGAAGAGAAGCACATAGGATAAATTAATTCCAGGTAACCAAGCTTCAGCTTAACCACATTAACATAAACTATACCTGCTTATGATGATCCTGCTAATGTTCACAATTATAATCTAGCCTGAAGAAACATGGATGTTTAAATATACACATGTCCAAGAATTATGAATTAGGTAGAAATTTCAGAAAGTCCTGAGGTGAGAGACGCTATTTGAACTGCCCCGTAGATCCTTCAACTGAAAGATGCCTACATGGCCATGGGTTTGGATGGAAAAGGCAGAACAGATAAAGCAAAAGCACCAAGTCTTAACTTCTTGACTGTGTTAGTTTGGGCAGAAGGAAAAGAAGGACATTGTTGAAGCCAGAATCTAGAAATCAGTGAGGCACCTCCCCTTCATCATTTACTCTAAAGTGAGATCCTGGATCCACGGAATGAATAAGACATCAATCCTTGTCCCAAAAGATCCCCTTAAAAACACATGGTCACTTGAAGCAAAGCCAAAGCACTAGAGCCACAGAGTGGGATTTCCCAAGATCAAAGTCTTCGGGGTCATACAACCTTGCCACTGCTAGTCACCGCATTTATAATGTCTTTGATATGGTAATTCCCAAAGTAAAGTGTTCCGCATCCTAGTTTCCCATCATTTCTAGATCTCAGAATAAGACCTCTCCGAATTCCAAATTATGGACAGTGGTAAATAATTTCACAAAAGTGAGAAATCTGGTGTTTGGAAGAGAGAAAAGCACTCATTTCTCCCCTGGCCGCATGGTTATCTAGAAATAGGAGATCTGCTTTCTCATCAATGTGGGTGTGTATATTATGGATGGATAGGTAGGTAAACACTTAAAAAAACCTACCTTTTTCTTATAACTCAATTTTACCCATGAGGCACCCTAGTCATGACTCTGGGTGTAGGGGAGATAATAACACTATTTTTTATCACTGGACTCATCACAAATATTGTCAGTAGCGTGTTTATCTCATGATAATCATTCTAGGCACTGAAACCACGTCAGAGTCAAGGCATGCCAGCTTTGCAAAGGGGTCTCGGTCTGTGTCTGTGATGATCAATGAGAGTAAATAACCCGTCTTCGCACACAGAATCTGCTTTGCAGTTATGAGTTATCAGCTTTACCCTCTGCGCTCGAATTGGCGTTATTAAGTGCATCCCTCGCATACAAACATCAACAGCACACAAGCCCTAGAACCGGTGTTCCCCAGCTGGCTCCGGCCCCATGGAACCAAGTACATTAACCAAAGACTAAACAATTCTGGCTTTTTCTTTGCAGAAAGAATTTAACAATGACTGTAAGCTGAAGGAGAGGATCGAGGAGAACGGATACAACACCTATGCCTCCTTCAACTGGCAGCACAACGGCAGGCAGATGTACGTGGCATTGAACGGCAAAGGAGCCCCCAGGAGAGGACAGAAAACACGCAGGAAAAACACTTCTGCTCACTTCCTGCCCATGGTGGTGCACTCCTAGAAGCCCCCAGCGCTGGTGGGGGCAGTGGAACCGAAGGCTCTTTGGCCGGGAAGCGTGGGTCTTCCTCATGAACACAGCAGCTCCACAGGCAAAGACGCATGGCGGGCGTCTGCTTGCTTGCAAGCAAGGAAGTCTCTAGAGGCTTTTGTACCCACTGCTGATCTCTGATGTTCCTTTCATTAGTTCTGTGTCATGCCTTATAATCCGGATGGAGGCGGAGCAGATGGAATAGAAGTTACTCCTAAACGAACAGCATTGTGGCTGGGGGTTTTGTTGTGTTGTTTTTTTTTTTTTTGGTTAAGTTTTTGTTTCTGTTTTTGTGTTTGTTGTTTTTTTTTAACCACTGAGCTAGAACTTAAAGGACACGGAACAAACTGTGGAATGATCTCCAGAAACGTTATTTATGGAATATGAAACTCATGTCACAGAGACTTGCGTTGCTCATTCCAGCAGAGTGACCCAGTGAGCAGGAAGACAGGCAGGCATGGACCGGCAAGCACTCGGGTCGTGTGCTGGACAGCAACCGCAGGAGCTTCGGGAGTGGCGTCGGGGAGCATCGGAGAGGGTTCAGAGATGGACACACGTTCGTGTGGAACTGTCCTAACAGAGCAAATAGTATGGTCTGCTTGTGCATTCTGCCTTCATCCCTTTCTATTTCCTTCTAAGTTATTTATTTAATAGGATGTTAAATATCTTTCGGGGTTTTAAAGAGTGTCCTCAGCAGCTTGCCCTCTGATTGGCCTTGGCTTTTTGTCTTCAGCACACCACACGCACGTTCGCGACAAAGTGATTTCAGAACTTGGCAAACACTTCGAGAGGAGGAGAGGACAGGGGAGGGGCAGTGCGAGTGCCCCCCGGGGGCGATCGGTTGACTTAATCTGCACTTGGGCAGTGAGAACCGTCAACCCCACACACACATACACGACAGTGCCGGGGGCCTGGCAGGAGGGACGGATGTCTGCCATCATTGACAAACATGTATCACGGCTCAGGCTTGCTTTCCTAAGAAGTAGACCAGAAGGCTAAATGTGTCCCTTCCAATCCATCAGCGGGTCTCTTAAGAACATAGAAAAGAAGGAAAATTGGTTGTTAAATACACCTTAGGAGTCTGGCCTCATTTTTTTTACTAACGATCGTCTGCCACCTGTAGCAGTGGTAGGTGACGAAGAGGTGTCTTCGTCCATTAAGTACCCTTTCTAAGTCCCCGTTGTGAATCTCCCTCAAGGGAACTCTCGAGGAATTTGGTACGAGGTGTGACTCTCCCAGGGGCTTAATCTGAGCAAATATATCCTGGTATATGCGTAACCACATACCGAACAACCTGTATATGATCTAGTCTCTACCAAACCAAAACAAAACATCTTCTCTGTAAATTCCAAGAGCTCTGGAAGGTTCCATAAAATGTAACCGTATTGAAATTCATTCTGTTAGAGCAGGTGTAGAAAACAGGACATAAGAGTGTACTGGTCAACACACATTGTACTCCACTAAATAAATACTTAAGCCTTATTTGCAGTGTCTGTAGTGATTTTAAAAAAATGTAGGAAAAGACTATTTGTTCTAACGCTTTCAAGTGATAACTATAAGAGTATGTGGATGCTGCAGTTTTACCTTCATACTTCTTGTTTGAAAAAAGGCCTGTTTCCTTTATAGTTTGGACATGGTATTTTGGTACAAGAAAAAGGCTCACTACATGTGTCTCTTTCCTAAAGTTTAACTTCTAGAAAGGCTGGTGTTTTGTGACATTTTTCTTATACCGTAATTGTGTCAATGTTTAACCAGCACTTTCATTTAATCTGTAATTTAACAATTAGCTTTCTTAAGAAACTTTCTCATAAAGGAATCCTATAAAAGATCTTATTTTTCCTCATTATTTTTTAAAAAGTTGGTATTTCAAAAGAAATGCATCTGAGACAGTGAATAGGTTATGGCTAACCTTACTTTTCATGGTACCTGGCTTCCAACTTGCTTTTTTTTTAACACATGGGATACTAAAAAAAAAAAAAAAAATGTTAAGTTTTGTGGTTGGAATCTATATGTGAACATTTAATTGGTAACCGAGTCTGCAAGCTGTAGTGTAATGCATTCCTAACAGAACTAGATTATCTCGGTTCTTTTCTTTTTAAAATAATAATTGCACCTGACATCTGAAGATGGACCACCCACAGCCCAAATTAAATGTCTGATGAGACAAGTACCGTATTCGATGACGTCGGTCACAGCAAACAGGGCACAAACCGGATTCGTGTTTCACACAGCCGTTTAGATTACCAAGGAGACCGTGTAAGCAGTCGTCATTAGGGTACTCAAAACACTAAAACAGCTCCCAGCAAAATGCATCAAAGCTGGCAGAAGCCAAAAATAGAAAACATCTCCCTTACTTCTCCCTCCAAAAATACACATACAGGCGTACACACACACACACACACACACACACAGGAGCACAGCAAGTCTGAGAAGGAGTAATGAGATTCTCCTGCTTTTACAAATGGCATCTCTGCCCGATATTGAGACAGAATACTGGACCCCTTAGCAGCTGAATTGTGCTACTGAAAGAAAAGCAGTTCCCCCTGGATATTGTATATATATTTTTAAAAGCATCATTATTTCAGGAGCTCTGCCTCTAAGGGAATCATGCCCCCCACACACACTCCACCACAATGTCAAGGTACATCAGCCACAAAGGCGTGTCTACCCGAGCCCCGGCCCTGGGGAGACTCCCCGTGACAATATAGAATCTCCCCTCCCTCCTCCCACCTTCCCAAAGGCTGCACAGTGTATAGCATGTTCCATTTACGTAAACTAATAAAAATGCTGGGAAAAGACCCTCAAAATAGTGTCCTTGTTTGTTTTATGAAAACGATAACCTGGTAAGGCCGAGAGAAGCTCCGGCAGGCCTGGCAGGATGTGGTTAAATGTCCCACGACCTCCAACAACAACAACAACAACAACAACAGAAAAAAAAAAAACATCCCTCAAACATTTGTAAGATTTCTTTAATGTCTTACATGTGTGAGTCAGCCCGCCTGCCTCTAATAACAACCAAATGCGGGCGGCCTCTCCTGAGTGCGCAGGTCCACCTATTTACACACAGTGGATGGAGAGGGATGAACTGAAAACGAGGATGGCTGGGGAAACAATGAGACGCTTGGAGGAGAGCCAGGCGGCTGCAAAATCTGATTCCCAGGGCCTACAGGAGGCCCCTGAACTTGATTTGAAAAGTAGAGAGAGTAAGGAATTCAACGTAATACCTTGGACCCAGGGCCCCAGCAAGGTTACAGACACTGTTGAAATTGATAAACAGTTACGCTGCGCAGATCGAATAAGTTTGATGCTGTTGATTCGGGGTTTAGGCTGACTCACAAAAGTAAATTTCATCTTTTCTTTGTCCATGAAGTCCCAACTTTGTGTCAATGAAGATGTCTGTAGGAAGCCATGACCTATTTAAGGGGAGAGATCCAGTAGAAGGAGCCCATTTACATGCAAATATCACATTCATTACTAGGTAGGACTTCTGCAGCTTTAAGCAGGAGGAAAAAAGAGGGGTGTTTGGGAGGAGTACTGGAAAGAAAGGGTAGCTCTGTGTTGCACCAGCCCCGGACACGCAACAGCTATGATCTGCTCCCTGTGGCTCTCATGTCTTCTGAGCTCTGGCTGGCTTTATGTTCTCCGCTGTTCCTTGCATCCAATTTCCTTCCTTCCAACTCCAAAACCCAAGACCTTTTTCTCAAGATCCCACAATGGAAACAGCCTAGGTATGACTAGCATCAGCCACATCTAAATAACGTATCAACCTTTAGATTAGCAGTTCTCAACCTGTGGGTCGCAACCCCTTTGGGGGTTGAACAATCCTTTCACAGGGAGTGCCTAAGACCATCAGAAAACACCTATTTCCCATGATCTTAGGAACCAACAGACCGCTCCTCGGTGTAGCAAAGTGTAGCCATGTAGTTAACTGTTGTCATATGAAGACCGTTACCCATGCTACACCATGATTCAAGACAAAATTTCATTTATTTGTAATTAGAAATAAGTATTTCACAATATATAATTACATATTGTTTTTGTGATTAAACCCTATGCTTTAATTATGTTCAATTTGTAACAATGAAAATACATCCTGCCTATCAGATATTTACATGACAGTTCATAACAGTAGCAAAATGACAGTGATGAAGTAGCAACGGAAATAATTTTGTGGTTGGGGGTCACCACAACATGAGGAGCTGTCTTAAAGGGTCATGGCATTAGGAAGGTTGAGAACCACTGCTCTAGAGCAATCTGTATGACAAGGGATGTGGATATTGCGATGGACCAAGTTTCGATCACATGATCAGAGTTGGTGCGGTATGGGTTTTGCACCCCACACGACAGGAACCAAGGCAAAGCAGTAAAATGGTTCTTAGCTACATCTATTGAAATGAGACTACTGACTTAAAACATGCATCTTCTAATCTTCCATCTTTTCACTAATTCTAATTAGCCTTCACCTATTTATTCAAATCAGAGATTTCAAGATCTTATTCTATAGTGCAAACGGGAAAGATTGTATTTGTCTTGTCTTGTTTTGTTTTGTTTTAAAGCCAAGAGTAGGGCCCTGATGATAGCCAGGCTCGGTGTAATTCTGCGAACTTTCGAGAATGATCATTGAGAGGAATGCAAGTTTTCACGAAATCAAAAGTGGTCCTCCTAGCAAATATTAGCCTTTATCACCACGTGACGTTATAAGTCTTTCTTTAAGTTTATCCCAAGGGTATGTACTAGTATTTTCAAATATATCTACATGTAGAATAAAATCTAAAAATGAAATGCTGTTTGTTTGTTTTTTTCATTGTAAATTAAAAAAAGAAATAAAAAGGAAAAAACGTGCTTTATATCTCTTACTATGTCTTGCGTACAATGGATGAGACAGCAAAAAACTTTCTAACATGCATTTTTCTTTTGCTGATTTAGAAAATCACAAAACACAAAGATGGCCATATAAGTGAATATCCACTAAAAACACCTTTGCAAACAATATGTATTTGTTAACATGGAATAATCATGATCCATCTAATGAGATCAGAGGCAGTGATCTCATTCTTACATGGCTAATAGTGAACATTTCCATTTGTCTTTTCATTGATAGCAGCTAAGGACAACAGTTCTAGACTCAGAGAGAAAAGCCATCTGCCAACCATCTATTCACATGACATGGATTACCTTCCATATTTTATTATCCTCCACAAAAGAGTCTGTGTTCCCGTTTGAATATAGGCATTTGCATCCTCTGGAGATGAGCGCAGCAAATGAAGAATCAAACCATCCCGTGTTCCTCATTACAACCGCAATTGAACAGAGGCCTTCGTACAACTTCAGCGGTGACCCCAGCTGCAGAATCGCCAATGGCAGTCAAGGTTTGGTTTTAATTACCTTGCACACGTCTTCGGTGCCTAAACGCTCTCACAATTTTCTAAATTATTTCGTTATCATTTCTGTGGTCAGTTTCAGCTGCTGACAATGCAAATATTCTCAGAGGCCTTTCAAGGAGAGTAAATGAAAATCCGTGTTTTATGAGGTGCTGGCAATCAAAAAAAGGCTGCTTTTTATGGTTACAGGAAGTATTCGGGTTAGGGGTCATTTATCGATTCAATTAAAAATATTTTAACATCTGGCACTTAAACACCAGACTTTTCAATAGCTTTTTTTTTTTTTTCCAGTGACATGATCAATATGTTCTGACATCATTGTCACTTAGGCCAATATCCATAAAAATGATACAAGAAAATATGTTTGGAAGGAGTTTCCTACTATGAAAAAAAAAAAAACCACAAAAGAGAAACACACCGAAAAATGGCATCACATATAAGGAAAGATATAAATAAACAATATCTTATTTGTTTTTCCCTATTAATTGAATATTGGATATAAAGTGTGGTTTCATAACGCAGGAAAAAAAAGAAACTAAATAGTATGTGTGTTTTTAAATAGTTTTTTTGAGTCAGTATTGGCAACCAATCCTCCTTATCTTCCCCAGGAGAATTCTGCATTCCATCCTCCAAGATCTCCTAACAAATAGCCAAATCAGCATATTTCGATTGCAACAGTTTATCTTTCTCTTTCTCCTCATTTTTAATATCTAGGTGATATTAACTAGCTATGTGAAAGCTATTTCCTTGTTAAACACAGAAGAAAAAGATTTTATTTAGACCAATACTTAATTGAGCTACTTCAAATGAATAAAAGACTCCACAGTAATGTTAGCAGAGATTGTTGGAGACAATTAATTGATATTGGGTACCTAGAATTAATGTGACAGTCTCCTGGCTATGATTTTTTTAATCATGTTTCCATACATATAAATATTCCACATTGATAAAATTCATGGTTTCCGATCATTTATGTTATTCATTCCTATTATAAAAACTAAATACAATATTCAAACATAGGGCCTGTTGAGGATTGCAGTCCTGACCACTGTCATTCATGGCAGTTTAGGCAAAAGAGAGGTAACTGGACTCTGATTTATAATACAGTTCCCATCTTTTAGTCTTCATTTCCCAGTATAATTGCAGAACCAATTTCTTAATTCAAATACATCATTGAATTTCCATGATCCTTCTGTGTGAAACCACAAGACAGGTAAATAAGAGTCCCCTTGTCCAAAAATTTTAGTAAATCCATTTTTTTTATTATACAGTTCTTTTGTAAACAGACATATTTGCCAAACATTCTGTCTTAATTTGTTTATTCCTTCTCTGGTCATTTACCAATGAAGCAAATAAAATCCAGGATTCCCCATTTGTTACCATCTCAGTTCCATCTTCTTTCCTACACCCGATAATGAAACCACCAACTGGCATGGCTCAATGGTTGAGCGTCATTCCATGAACCAGGAGGTCATAGTTCAATTCTAGGTCAGACCATATGCCTGAGATTGTTAGCTCAATATCCAGTAGGAGGCATGCAGGAGGCAGGTGATCAATGAGTCTCTCATCATTGATATTTCTAACTCTCTCTCCCTCTCTCTTCCTCTCCGGAGTCAATAAAAATTAAAAATAAAATAAGCAAGTAGTTGGCAGGCCTTCAACAAAACAAAATTACTCTGCATGTAATCACAGGAGCGTTCAACCCTCAACATATTTCAGGCTGGTTCTGGGACATCATATATTTCTGTCACTAGAAACCTGTTCAAGATTTGTCTCTTATATCAAATGCATTACATTTTCTAAAATGTTGATCTCTAGCATTCTAATTTTGTATCCCAATTTTATGAATGATAAACTCGAGGTCCATTTTCTTTTCCAGAGCTCTTTGCTGGGTAAAGAATGCAGGTCTCCTAATCCCAGAATCAGTCTTCACAAAAAAAAAAAAAAAAAATAGGACTACACCATGTAAAGCCCAATTTTTCAGAAATGTAAATATACAGATAACCACAGTATTTTATTTTAATGACACATTTCTTGTTATGGTTATATATATGGTTATACATACATACATACACACACACACTTGAGGCCTGGTGCGTGAAATTCATGCAAGGGAATTTGACCATTTTGCACTGTGGGGCCTTCTTTTAGGGAAGCCTTAACCCTTCACAACTATATTGAAAAATAGGAGGGAAATGTGCCTCCATCTTTGTTTCCAAGAAAGCAATGCAGCTTGGAGAATACTGCCTAGAAATGGGTGGAACAGAGCCCAGATCACTCTCGCGAGACCCAGGCACTCAGTCCCCAGGTGTTGAAGGCACATTGCACGCCCTCTACTCTCTGGCTTTGGACTCTACATCCAATGACAGCCCAGTGTCAGGTCTAAAAGCCTGGCCCCTCTGCACACATGGGATAATCCCATGGGGTCATCCCCTGTGGGATCAGCTGAGATATTTGTTGTGACTTCATCTCAGACCCACTTTTCTCCCTCTGCGTACCTCTGCTTCTGCCACCCCGCACAGGTGACCCAGGAGACGCTCCAGGAAACTCCCCACATGCAATTCTCCATCCCAGTCTGTTTCCCCTGGAACGAGATCTAAGACACCTCGGGTGTGCTGTTTGCTTGTTTTCAGGGTGGAGACAATTGGCCAGAACCAGAGCAAACCAGCTTACCCCTTCTTCCGAGTGACGGTTGCCTCAGTTTGGGCTCAAACAGCATGTGTGTCTAATAAGTCCATGGAGAGAGAGGTTTGGGACGCACAATGCTTCCTGGAACAAACCAAGGAGGGAAATGCTTAGGTCTGGCGTGGAGAGTGCCAACAGCACAGAGGAGTGAGAATGGGGTCACCGGTCTAGTTCCAGGATAGGAACCCAAGGCCATGGGCATTCAGCCAAGTCCGAAAAGAGGCAGAGGCAACATAGCAATTGTCTAAAATCATTCTCTTTCTATTTTATAGAAAAATGAGCAGAAAGAACCTGTGCAGACGGTTCTGCTGTGGATAACCTGAAGGTTAGAGAGGTATACTCAGACATTTCAAAAGATAATTCCTAAATGTTTCCTTAAGGAGGAAAAATAAAATGTCAGTGTGAATGGCAAAGGAGAGATTGGCGATTATAAACCCTTCACTGGAAGAATGTTCAATTTCCCATGATTCCAAAAACTAAAGGATAATATTCTCACAACGAAGAAACTCCCAAAGTAGTTTCTCCAAAACAGTGTCTGGGACCTCAGTATTTGTATTTTATAAAGAAAATGACCGATAACAATTTGCTATTATTCCCCCCCTTCCCCACAAAGCGCTCTGTTGAAATTCCATGACTTGGAACCTCAAACATCATTATCTGGGACAATTCCCTATTATTATGTTGGAAATGGAACTTAATTTTAGGTTTCCAATTCCAAGTCCCGAGTGGGAACTAAATGTCACAGAACAAAATGTCACGCAATGAGATCGGATACTGAAGTCTGTGACAGTAAGCAGATGTTTCCCCAACAATGACCACATGGCAAAAGCCAGTCAAAAAAACGAGGTACAGCGCTTCTCACAAGTCAAAGGGCACCCACAACGTGATTCGGCGTGTGGTATGTGCCAGTTCATGTGCTGATGAGCACAGAAATGCCGAATAAAACGCAAAGCGTGATTATTTCAGGAAATGCAGTTTTAAGGACATTATCCCAATAGGTCCCAAGGGGACAACTCAGAGGATCAACAATAAAATCCAAGTTCTCATTAAAAGAGGAAGAGAGGGAAAGAGCCTCAATTAAGCCTCTTAAAACCTCATCACCACCATCCCTGCCTGACACCCTCCCACGAACTTCTTTGCCCTCTGGGACCCATGAGAAGAGACAAAAGGAAGAGAATGGGATTTATGAGACACTTGCTCAGCTCTGAGTAAAAAGGCAAAATTGGGAAAGACCAAGGCACACGAATATACCACTCCCTTTCCCCTCAGACACCGGTTGTGACCAGATCCCGGAATCTTAGTCTTTGGATGGTTCCTCCACATCAGCATCAAATTGCCAATTTCAGGAAGCAAATGATGTCCCCTTAGCCTCCTAATATCCACCTCTAACGCTCTGATAACGTAGCCGGTAGTGAAATCAAAGATGAAAAACAGAAACGCTCTTCAAGGTTAGGCATCAGGACAATCAAGTGCTGAGGCATGCCGGGTTCTTGGAGAGTAACCCATAGTTTTCCATGATCCACGCATTTGTTTTAGCTGCTCTATAGCATCCTCTTTTATGAAAATGGCGCAATTTATTCGTCCACCCCCAAACTAACACACATATTGGTTATTTCTAAATTGACGTAACTACAGATGCAATGCTTGTCTTGTAGAATCCCTTTGTGTACAGGGTCAAAGTCCTCTTCGCTGTGTAACTAGAGAGGAGCATCTTTGAACTTGCCCACGTATTGTCAGATGCTCTTCAAAGAGTCTCCAAATGAAAAAAATTTAACGTGGTTTCGGTTTTCTTGTTATTTTAAATATATTCTTCCCCATCATAATGTAATAATTTTCTCTTATAATTATTTCTCAAAGTTCTGACAATTCCTTTCATATTTACATTTTCAATTCCTGTGAAATTGATTTTCGTTACAGTGGAGGACATGGATAAAAGTGTATTCTTTTTACTTCTAACATAGCCAATGGCATTCCTCTTTACTGCTAGGTCCCCCTTTACTCTATATGTAGCATGATTGCATTTAATTTTTCATCCAAATCAATAAGCATTTGAAATTGAAAGGGGAACCTATCAGAATAAAAGCATAATATGCTAATTAGACCAGACAGAGGGCTGCAAGAGGGTACCCGGTGCCTGCCGGGTGCCAGAGGGAAGCCGGTGCCAGCAGCTGGGGGAAGGAAGGCCTACTTTTTGGCGAATTTCATGCATCGGGCCTCTAGTTATTAATAGTCACAGTCAGCCGAAACCGGTTTGGCTCAGTGAATAGAGCGTCAGCCTGTGGACTGAAAGGTCCCAGGTCCAATTTTGGTCAAGGGCATGTACCTCCTGCACAACCACGGTAGGGGATGTGCAGGAGGCGGCTGATCAATGTCTCTCTCTCATTGATGTTTCTGACTTTCTATCCCTCTCCCTTCCTCTCTGTAAAAATTCAATAAAATTTATTTTTTAAAAAATCATATTCATCACACTCAGACAACAGGCATGAGCAGGAATAGTCGCAGGCAAACTGAAACCGACAGATAGTTTACTCATAACTCAACTTCAAATGTGTGTGGGGGGGTCTATTATTTAACTACTTACTTTCCTCTGTTCAAACATCTCTTCCTAAAGCCACAGCACAGTTTTAATGATAACAGGTTTAGAACACCAGATACTTTGGGGCAACTTTTCACAAATTTTCCAAAAAGACAAAATCTTACAGGGCAGAAACCCTTCCAGATTTGGAAAGGCTATTTGCGGCACACACCACTAAGAAAGACTAGTATGCAGAACCCCTGCCGGTTTCTAAGGAAATAAACCGGTGAGAGACCAGCAACATAAGAAAAGTCGGAAATCCTGATGGCACTGAGCGCTAGAGAAGATTTGTTAAAATGGAAAAATCTCGTGGACCGCTGTCCCTTGGCAGCGAGAGAGAAAAAAGAGAACAATCTACGTAACTCCTTCTTCCACCAAAAACAGGTTCCAAAAACGCTTCCTGGCCCTGTCCTGAATGGTATACGAGTTTTCCGATCACTTCGTCTTGTTCCTATAAAAATCATTTTGGTTTATTTGGGTGGTTTGTCTGCTCTCAACTGGCTGCATCCGAGCTCGCTTTGTCTAGAACACCAATGAGTTAGAAGTATTAATCAGGGCGCTTTATTGGATCACGGAATAAATGAGCTTTGCTACACTAAGGGATACAGACGCCGGGCAATATTCACTGCCAAGGTTGCCTCCGCAGAAAAATCAGCGGCGGTGCAGTGAGTGAGGAAGCTCAGTGGTCTCAAATTGTCTTCTTGTGCCACAATGGTTATTCCTTTTGAAACTTGTAAATTAAACCTTCCTTTTGAGATGCTCATGAGCCACATGCAGTTGTGAAAATAAATAAACAGTGAGATCCTGTTTAGCTTTACCTCATTTCCTCCCATGGTAACATCTTGCAAAACTCTAGCACCGTATTTGAACCAGGGTGTTGAGATCAACACAGTCAACATAAGGAGCACTGTTCTTGTCACAAGCACCTCTATGGTGTCGTTTTATAGCCACGCCCACTTTCTTCCTATCCCCAACCCCTTCTTGTCACCAACAAGTAATCTGTTTCCAATATGCCATTTTGCAAAATGTTATGTAATGAAATGAGAGCACATGTAACCTTTGGAAGGAAGAGGAGAGGGAAAGGAAGGCAAGAGGAAGGGGGGGGGGCATTGAAAGCATCACTTGGGAGGGTTTGATTAGACTGTTCAATGAGCACAGCCTCATTAGGGGAAATAATTTTTCCCAACGATCGCCTTTCTTGTTAAGTAAGCTCTCTGCCTCTGCTTGTATGTTCAGGTTCCCTCCTTTTTTCATTACATCCCTGCCAACTGTCCTGACAAATTGGGTGAAGGAAAGATTCTGGAACTCTAAATTTAAAGAGCAGAGCCTTGTTGCACTTCTAGATCATGATAGATCAGCTGCCATCTCAATGAATGTGCTTGTTACTCTTTCATCCATAGAGAAGGGTGCACCCTAGACTTAGAAACTGAACCTCTTTCTTGCTAAAACTGTGAGAGCGTCTCTTACACTGTCTTCCCTGCTCAGTCTCCTCCAGCCCTTTGTTCTCACTGCTTAGCCAACACACCAGCACGAGGGCACCTCAGTACTTCCGTACTTTCTAGTCCTACTATGTGGGACTCTTTCCTGGGGTCATCATCCACCTATTTCCGGAAGTCCTCTGCTTCAAAGGACTTCTAAAAAAAAAGTAGGAAGGTCTTTCCTTGCTATTTTACTTGATACGATATCTAACATTATATAGTGATTTGTTTCATCACCACTGAAATTTAAGGGCCATAAGAATAGATATTTTTTCCACACTGTTACAGCCTCAGAAACTAGACTAGCTCCCGACGTGTAGTTGGCAGCCACTATTTATTGAATGAATAAATACTTGAATGGAAAAAAAGAATTTGCACAGCCTTAGAATGCCTGGATAGCCTTATTCATTGGGCTTACTCCTATGCATTTTTAAGCAGGAAAATTTCGAGAAAAAGCTTAAAATACAATCACAAAATTAATAGCAAAACTAAGGGCACCAGTAGAACCCAAATTTCAGGACCCAAAGCTTAAATTCTCTCCTTCGTCCTCAGGAAGCCTCTGACAGTGCCCTCCTGCTTTTGTGTTTTATTATCCGCAACCCTGATATCTGGTCAACCCACTGGAACTTTCACAGACTGAGTCTTTTTAACATAAAATTTATAGCAAGAGTTGACTCCTTCCGTACGTTACGCCAAGAATATACTTTCCCTGTAGTATTTTGGCATTTCCCTTCCTGGCTTCAGCCAGATCCCAGAAGCCAAAAGGTGCTCCAAAGTGAAAGTCACAGGAAGGAAAAAGGAACCAAACTCCTGAACCTCCACCGAGATTGGTTTCAAGTTGCGTTTGCATGTTAGTGTGAATTAGTCATGAGAGCAGAAAGGGGAAGGGGAACTACTTAACCAGTCTAAGCATTTCAGGTTTAAGCTCCTCTCAGAGTGTCTTTGTTTATAGCTCTCCTGTTTCGTGCTGACAATTCATTTTTAACCAGGTTTCCCTCCGTGTATATTTAGAGAATTGTCTTAACGGCAGCCAGAACGCATTTAACATAATCAGGATGGACCTCATTAAATGGGGGACAGATGCTGATCTTTCCATAGTACTTGGAAATCTTGTAAAACGTCTTTTTAATTGAGCATGAAATATACAACAGATTTGTTGCCACCTATGTAGAATCACATATTCTAGAGTAAATATATATGTTGGTGTGCACACACATATACAACAGTTTTTGAAAGATTCAGGACAATAAAAAGGTAAGCCTGTAGAAAAGATTTGACATTACTTGTTATGCAGGTGAGCCTCTGCCCAAATTTACCAGACAAGTTGGAGAAAGAACAATCTTCCATTTCCTCCAGTAACATAAAAGCATACTATACAACGATGACAAAAAACATTATAATTTCTTGCCTCATTTTTGCCCCATTCCCCGCCCTGCAAAATCCAAGGTAAAAAAACATAATACGCTTTTTCCATACTCTGTTCCACAGGTCTATTAAACAACTAGCCCCACAATCTCAGTATACTTGCATTCAAACCCTGGCTCAGTCATTTATTAGCTGAACTTAATGTTACTTTACTTACGATAACACAGGGACCAAAATTCTTTTCTTAAAGGTTGTTGTAAAGATTTGAACAATACCAGGAAGGCTCCCAGCAAAGCTCTTGGTTTATGGGGAAAGTTCAGTAAATGAAAAGTCAACTGAACTCAGAGAAGAAATTCTAGTATTTCTTTCCAATAAAAAAAACTGATTTCCCCCCTAAATTGTTCAGACACCTACACCTGATATAACGTTCACATTGAGAGGGATCTTAGGGATGAACTAGGCCAACCCACTCTTCGGAGATGATAAAACAGAGGTGTGCGAATGTCTTTCACATCCCGCATGGTTCAGGGTTCCGGTTGAGGATTCGGGTTCTGGAGGAGGCTGCGCACTAATGAAAAGAGGCTAGAAAAGCATTAATTTGGGAAACGGGGGCCAGGCGGAAGCCCAAGAGAGGACTACGCTTTGCTTTGGCCTCGCCATCCCTTCTATTCAGGTTTGGGATACACCCTTTGCCCTGAGGCAGGCAATGCTAGTAACAGGTACATTATCTTATCAGTAAGGATTTACATGATTATTTGGTTAGGAAGTTGCTTCAGCTACCATTGTCTCCATTAGATAGGGAATGGTTGGCTCTGACCTTTCAGAGCTTCAAGGTCCACCAGACTTCTTGATTCTTTGTCCACATCTTTCTAGTGACAAAGAATTAGTGAGACAATTATTGGTTTCCAGCCCTGAGGCCCTGAGAAATTAATCCATAGAAGGGATAAAACCCCAGGCAGCCTTGTCTCAAGGTAGTAACAAAAAGTTCAGGAAAAAATGAAATTCATAATTCAACAGCCTATTGTTTTCATTTTTCTATTGTTCTACCTTCCATCTCTTTTCATGTGAATATTTCTTCCCCTGTATTCAAATTATATCCTACATATGATTTTACAGTTTTACTTAAAGTCTATGCTGTACAAAGTGGGGTAAGGAGAAATGGAGTTGGAGAAAAGGAATATCCTGTTGGGCAATGACTGTTGTTTAAAGATTGAAATTCTGGACAATTGTCCTCACGTTTATACTCATTCAGTCAGAACCTTCTTTTTCTTTCCATCAAAGTAAAAGATTGCTAGGATCTAGTGCTAAGCTCGTCCCCCACCAGGGAGAGTGGAGAGGAAGGGATATGTTTCTATCGATTGTGAAGAAGTGGGTTTTTTTGGTGATTCTCCTTCTCCCCCTTCTCATGGACAATCACTAGGTTCATAGAATCAAAAGTGGGATGGACAAATGTTATAAAAATAATGATAAAATATAAATATAAAATAAAAATTGAGTGTGACATATTAAAGAGTGAAATGAAGTGTAAACACCCTTAAAGAAACAGATAAAGAAGTTTGTACCCCACATGTAAAACCTGTTAGCAGGACTCCTGGGACCCACTGATAAGACACACTGAAAATGCCTGTTTGAGCACATAAAAGGAGCAAGCCCCAAAAGAGATCAAAGCCGCTCGTTCTGCCCCTCCACAGACGGTCACTCTCTGCTTCCCTTCCTGCACCTGCCTGAGCTCTGCCGTGGATGGTGGGTCTGAACCCTGAGCCACAAGCCAAGGCCTCTATGAGACACTGAGCCGCAGCTGCATCATCCAACGTCCAGAGTGTGTGTCTGTCAGCGTGGATCTCTGGGTGGCCTGCCGAGGTCTGTAAACCACCAGGACTCTGGTCAATAAACGGCGTGTGATTCATGCATTGCCTGTCTGTCTCCTGTGTCATTTATGCTCGGCCAATATTTAATAAGCGCCTTGAGTCATCCATATAAGTCCAACCTATTGGCAAAGGATACTCTTGGCCACCTGTGCTTACGTCCCCAGAGGAGAAATTGGGACAATAAGCCACAAAATTCTCTGTGTTCTGATGAGAAATTTAGCTATATATGCGAAGCATTCCCAATATCTAAACAAACACAGGCACTGCTGTCCTCTCCTAGTCCTTTGGGCCCAGGCTGAGGAGCACTCATGTCGCTGAGAACCCGAGTGAAGAGTAGGGTCTGCACTGAGACCCTAGGAGGCTGTTTGCTTTTATGAATTTAGTGGAATTCACATGTGGCCAACCAAGTGGATTTACAGGTTATAATACCGAGTTTTAATTAAACTAACCCTAACAAGAACAAGCAGTTTGAAAGAGTTTCTATAAATATTCAGAATAACGGTAACAATACTAATAGAAACGTAAGCAAACAGCTAGGAAATAGTGGAACTGGCACTTGTACTCCTAGAACAAGCTTTTAGCTGCCTTACAAGGTTCAAACTGGTCATTGTACAATCCGATCTGACAGGGTAAGCTACATGTAGTTCTTTTTGGAAAAACAAACACTATTTTTCTTCAAAATAAAGTTCAATCAATGAGCTTGGAAGTAAAGCTTTTTAAAAACATATATTCACTTTTTTTGGTGAGAGCAATTTGAAAACAGAGGTTTTGAAATATTTCTAGTGTTGCACAATTTTATGTTGAAAATTATATATTTACTAGAGGCCCAGTGCACAAAATTCATGTAGTGAATGGGGCTGTCCTTCAGCCCAGCCTTCTCCCTCTCCAATCTGGGACACCTTGAGGGAGGTCTGACTGCCCATTTAGTAGGATCGGGCCTAAACGGGCAGTCGGACATCCCTCTCAAAATCCAGGACTGCTGGCCCCCAAACTGCTTGCCTGCCTGCCTTCCTGATTGCCCCTAACTGCCTGCCAGCCTGATCACCCCCTAACCACTCCCCTGCCAGCCTGATTGATGCCTAACTGCTACCTTGCCAATCTGTTTGCCCCTAACTGCCCTCCCCTGTGTGTCCAGTCACCCCTAACTGCCCTCTCCTGCAGGCCTGGTCACCCCTGATTGCCCTCCCCTGAGGCTTGATCACCCACAACTGCCCTCCCTTGCAGGCCTGGTCCCTCCCAATTGTCCTCCCCTGCTGGCCATCTTGTGGTGGCCATCTTGTGTCCACATGGAGGAAGGATCTTTTGACCACATGGGGGCAGCCATCTTGTGTGTTGTAGTGAAGGTCAATCTGCATATTACTATTTTATTAGTTAGGATAGAGGCCTGCTGCATGGGTAGGGGCCAGCTGGTTTGCCCTGAAGGGTGTCCTGGATCAGGGGTAGGTGTTCCTTTGGGGCATGGGGTGGCCTGGGCGAGGGGTCTATGGTGGTTTGCAGGCCAGCATGCCCCTTAGCGACCCAAGTGGAGGCCCTCGTATCTGGGATTTAATTATCTTCTACAATTGAAACTTTTTAGCCTGGAGTGGAGCCAAACCTTCTGTTCACTCTGTGATGGCAGACATTGAAACTTTGTTGCCTTAAGCAGAGGCCTGGATGGCCAGGGTGTGTGGAAAGCTTGGCTTCCTCCATTACCAGGGGCAACCTAAGCCTTCCTCCTGCTTCTCTGTGGCTGTAGCCATCTTGGTTGGGGTTAATTTGCATACTCACTCTGATTGGCTGGTGGGCCTAGCTTGGGGCATAGCAGAGGTATGGTCAATTTGCATAATACTCTTTTTATTAGATAAGATTACTTAAAATTAAGACCTTATGATCTCTTAGAGACGGTAGCAATATAAAAGGAATCATAGACAAGTAGGTAATCTTGTACAAAACATAATGTGCTATAAAACGTAAGTCATATTACAGAAAACACCAAATAAATTCTGGAAGATGATCATGGACAAAAGATACTTTAATCTGGCTATGAAAAACAGGGTAAGATTTAAAAGGTAATTATTAGATGAAGAGAAAGAAGGCAAAGAGCAGAACAAATAGTACTGTCTAAAAACAGGGGGAGCAGCCCTAGCTGGTTTGGCTCAGGGCAGTAGTTGGCAAACCGTGACTCGCAAGCACATGCCGCAGTTTGCCGCTCCGTTGACTAGTGAGTTTGCCAACCACTGGCTCAGTGGATAGACTGTCAGCACTCAGGCTGAAGGGTCCTGGGTTCTGTACTGGTCAAGAGCATACACCTAGATTAAAGGCTGAATTCTTCACCCCAGGGCAAGTGTGGGAGATAACCAATCATTGTGTCTCTTTCACATTGATGTTTCTCTCCCTCTGTCTCTCCCTCTCCCTTTCACTTTCTCTGAAAATCAATGGAAATTTTTCCTCTGGTGAATATTAAGAACAACAAAAAGACATTAAAAAAAAAAAAAAAAAAGGAGGAGCAGGAGTATCAGGGGAAAGAATGTGGGGATAGACGGTGCCTCATTTTCCTTTGTTATATCATCTAGAAACATATTCCTAAACCTGTTTAATTTAGCTTATTTTTGAACTTTATATAAATGAACTGCAATTCCATGTACTTTCTCCCCCAAATATAGGCTTGAGTCTCACCCATGTTGATAAATTGGCTGCAGTTCATTGATATCCATTGTCACATCTATATACGTATATGAAAAGCCAGTGACAGAAACACCATAATGACCTGAATGACCCGTCTAAATGACACCCACTGTGGCCAGCGAACCAGCCAGATGGGGGAAAGGTTGGGGGGCAGCTGGCTAACCTCCTGCAGCCCCTCCCTCTAGCCAGCCCCACCCCTGATCACACATCCCCTAACCCAATAGGGGGTGGAGTGAACGGGCCACGGCCAACCTCCTGCAGCCCCTTTTCCTCCCATCCCCCAGATTGGCATTCCCTACCCCATTCAGGGTTAGGGTCAGCCAGCCAATCAATCATGGCTTCTTCCCCAGGGTGCTGGCCCCTGATCAGCTTCCCCACTTCATTTGGGGGTGGGATCAGCCGGCCCACCACCCACAGCCCCTCCCCACACCCAGCCCCACCTCAAATCAGCTCCCACCACCCTGTACTGGTGAAGAGCAGCTCCCTCCCCTCAGGCCCTCCACCCAGCCAGCTTTTCCCCCAACTGCCCCCTTCCCCCCAATTGGGGGGCAGAAACTACCAGCTAATCACTCTCGGCCCCTCCTCCCAGCCAGTCCAGCCCTGATCGGGCCTCATTAGGGCAGGCCAGCTGGTCAAACTCCTGCCATTTCCTCCTCCCCACAGGCTGAACCCCAATCTGCCCTGATTGGGGCCAGGCCAGCTGGACCCCACCTGTGCATAAATTTGTGCACTGGGCCTCTAGTAGTTTTATAACAATATCACTGCTTATTTATTTATCCTAGTATTAAGGGATCAAGAGGTCTTGTTTCTTTACTTTTTCTTTCTGGTATCTGCGGCTATAAACACATGTTCCAGTAGGCACATACACCTAGGAATAGAATTGGTGGATTGGATGCATATAACTACTTTACAAAGAGGTATGAAATGGTTTCTATTCCATGGTAATAATTCCCCTCCCATGGTGTGCCCATTACAACCCTCACCAATGTTTTGTATTTTCAGAACTTAAATGTTTTTAGCAACTGGATGGTTTAAATGGTGGCTATTTTTAATCTTCTTTTTTTTTTGCTTATTAATAAAGATGAGCATTTTATAAGTGTATAGGTTAATTTTGGCTTAAGGTCTATTGTCCTCCATATTGTTTCTTAAATTAATAAATAAATGAATACTCAAACGGCAATATGTGAATTCTATTAACTTGCAGTGTTACAGCAAAAGCTTACTTCTTTTCTTAGGGTATCAAGAATTTTGAAAACTAGCCCCGGCCAGTTTTCTCAGTGTGTAGACCATTGGCCCATGGACCAGGTTATGGGTTCATGATTTCCTTAGGTTCTAGAAATCAAAACTTATTTTTCTAATATTGACACTAATTGTGGTAGGCCCTTACATTCCTCCTTCCAATTTTTGCACAATCATATTCTACCTCATCCCTTTTCATTACTCTGAACACAAAATAATCATACAAAAAAAAACATTATTTTGAATTTACATTTTTCAAATAATCTTCATATGTTTAATAATATCCACAGAGTCAAAAGAACCCAAATATTTTTTTTAATCAAAGACATACTTTAAAATAAATTTAATGGTTCAGTCATTAGAATCTTCTATTTGTTCTTTACTCTTTTAACATTTGGGAACAGTTATATTCTTTCCACTACAAATTATATATATATATATATATATATATATATATATATATATATATATATATATGAATACACACATATATATGGAATACTATTTTTATAAATAGATTTTTACTATTTGAATTAACCTCATTTGTGTTTTTCTGCTGTACTTAATATATGCAATTTAAATAAAGAAGGAAATGTGTTTAATTAACCATTTTAATGAAAGTAGTAAAAAATAGCAGTTTCTAGAAAAAGAAATAAAAGAACCAAGTCCATGGAATCATGCTGACACCAAGTCTAATAGTTTTATTAGGTTTTTGTTTTTGTTTTTATATATCTTACTGATTTTTTACAGAGAGGAAGAGAGAGGAACAGAGAGTCAGAAACATCGATGAGAGAGACACATCTATCAGCCGCCTCCTGCACCCCATCCCCTCACTGGGGAGGTGCCCACAACCAAGTACATGCCCTTGACCGGAATAGAACCCAGGACCCCCCAGCCCACAGGCCGACACTCCATCCACTGAGCCAAACCAGTTTTGGCCGAGTCTGACAGTTTTATTTATTCAGGCAGGATAGCACCTTTACACGCAAACAAAGCTTCCCTCTGAGGCCACAATCCTTTTTCGGGGTGAGCCCTTCCCTCCCTAAAATGCAGAGTGTGAGTGATTCTTAGACCTTCACGTATCGATTTGGTTGTCATTTGCTTCCCCTTGAAATGATCCACATTTTAGACATGGCTATGCATCTGCACCCATAGAGTTAGAAAATATCCCATTTTGAAAGTGTTGTGTATATATATTTTTTCAACTTTACTCTCTAAGCATCTTTCTAAGCATAAAAGAAAGATCAGTGTTGCACACCAGAGGCGGAAATGTGTTTCCTTTTCATCCTTCTACTCCCAGCATTCAAATGCTTCCCCTATGGCCGTGGGACGTCACAACCCAATACGCTTAAGATATAACTGCCACATTGAAAAATAAATGCTAGAGCAGGAAGCAGCTCGGCAAGAACGTGTATTCTGGGGGCCACACTTCATTGTGCTGACCTCACTATACTACAACGTGTACCCCTGGAATCCGAGTTTCATCAGACTGCCCCAAATTGAGCTGCCTCTTCCATTAGTCTCTTTACTATCCCTCCTCTCCTTATCCCCTGGCGTACCCTGTGGCATGAGGCAAAAGAAATCCAAAATTTGTCAAGACCGGTTTGGCTCAGTGGATAGAGTGTCCGCTTGCGGACTGAGGGGTCCCAGGTTCGATTCCAGTTGGGGGCATATACCTTGCTTGCGGGCACATCTCCACTGTGGGGTATGCAGGAGGCGGCTGATCGATGTCTCTCTCTCATTGATGTTTCTGACTTTCTATCCCTCTCCCTTCCTCTCTGTAAAAAATCAATAAATTATATTAAAAAAGAAATCCAAAATTACTTAGAGCTTAGATACTTTATATATATATATATATATATATATATTATTGATTTCAGAGAGGAAGAGGGAGGGAGAAAGAGAGAGAAATGTCAAATCATTGACAGGCTGCCTCCTGCACACCCCCTACTAGGTATCAAGCCCACAACACAGGCATCTGCCCTGATTTGGAATCAAACCATGATCTCTTGGTTCATAGGTCAACGCTCAACCACTGACCCACACGGGCTGGGCTTAGCTACTCTTTAGTAAAGGTATCTTTTACATTCTAAAGTTTCTTCCCATGATCAATGAAACCTTACACTTGGATATAGTGACCTTGTATTCTATGTTTTAAGAAATTCAGAATCGCTCTTGCATTAAAGAAGCTCTAAGGCATAACTCAAGCTGATTCAAATAGGGTTTTTTTGTGTTTTGTTTTGTTTTGTTTTGTTTTTTTACTGAAGATGCAATTAACTCAAAAGGAATAGCTATTACAAGACTTCTGGGTGTTTAAATATATCCTCGGTGGCCACACAAGAGCCTTCACTGAAGAAATAATATCAAAGTGATATTTTCTCCCTTAAATCTGCTAGGTAGTTCAAATACCTAATCTGTAAAATCCTATCAAGATTTACATATCTTTATATTGATTTTGTCTGAATGGAGTCTACCAGCTCGTGGGTTTTTAATAATGCACTCTGCTAACTAGACCCCCAAACTTAAATGGTGAGTTAAAAACAACCTTATAAAAAAACTAAGAGATGCCATTATGCACACTAAGTCTTGTCTCTGATTTCATAAAAATCCTTTTCCCAACATCATCATTCATATAAAATGAACATATCTGTTTTAAGTTTTGTTCTCTCCACATTTGTGGTGACTATTCACTCCTCGTTATTAGTATTATAATACAGAAAGGGAACTCCTCTGAAGAATGGTGTGTCTACTGTGGCTGGAAAAACATGAGATTTTGCTTACAAAGAATTAGCCACAAAAGCAATAAACTGGTTTTGAACGATACAAGCTTCCCACAGAATGTTTCTGGGCTTTTTGACCTTGGTTTTCCTCTGGGTAAACAGAATTCAAGGACATGAATACAGTGGTACCTCGAGGTACGAGTGCCCTAACATACGAGATTTTTGAGATTCGAGCCATTGAGCGAGCAATTTTTGCTTTGAAATATGAGCAACATTTGAGATAGGAGTAATCGCACGGATGGGCCGGCTGCACACGACCCACCATTTTACCACGACTCGAGCGTCTCATAGTTTCCCACGCCTCAAGGTTACGGAACGAATTAAACTCGTATCTCGAGGTACCACTGCACTATTACTGACATAGGTTTCTTAGGCTTCACTCACTGAATCCATCTTCGCCCTGTTTCTGAGTTGCTACTTCCCTTCCATCGTGTGACAATAATCTGACAACAAAGCTTCAAGGTCAATCTCACTTGCTTCCAGCTCCAGTGCATTTTAAAGTTATTTTGACAGAACAGCAGGAGGTTATATATCCTTCAATCTTTCAAGCAGCGTTTCATATTTTAAATGTTTTATATACTTAACTAGAGGCCCAGTGCATGAAATTTGTGCATGGGGATGGGGGGTGTCCTTCAGCCCAGCCTTCTCCCTCTCCAATCTGGGACCCCTTGATCCTACTTGGATCAGGCCTAAACGAGCACTTGGACATCCCTTTCACAATCCAGGACTGCTGGCTCCCAACTGCTCACCTGCCTGCCTTCCTGATTGCCCCTAACCGCTTCTGCCTGCCAGCCTGATCACCCCTAATCACTCCCCTGCCAGCCTGTTTTCCCCTAATTGTCCTCCTCTGTGGGCCTGGTCACCCCTAACTGCCCTCCCCTGCAGGCTTGTCCACCCTTAACTTCCCTCCCCTGCAGGCCTGGGTCCCCCCAAACTGCTCATCCCTGCAGGCCCAGTCAACCCCAACTTCCCTCCTCAGCCAGCCTAGTTACCCCTAACTACCCTCCCCTGCAGGCTTGATCACTCACAACTGTCCTCCCTTGCTGGCCATCTTGTGGTGGCCATCTTGTGTCCACATGGGGGCAGGGTCTTTTGGCCACATGGGGGCAGTCATCTTGAGTGTTGGAGAGATAATCAATCTGCATATGACTCTTTTATTAGATAGGATAGAGGCCTGGTGCACGGGTGGGGGCCAGCTGGTTTGTCCTGAAGGGTATCCTGGATCAGGTTGGGTGTTCCCTTGGGGTGTGGGGTGGCCTGGGCAAGGGTCCTGTGGTGGTTTGCAGGCTGGCCATGCCCCCCAGCGACCCAAGCAAAAGCCCTGGTATCTGGGATTTATTTATTTTCTACAAATGAAACTTTAGCCTGGAGCAGAGCCAAGCCCTCTGCTCGCAGAGCCAAGCCCTCTGCTCGCAGAGCCATTGAACCTTTGTTCCCTTAAGCATGGCCAGGATGTGCAGAAAACTTGGCTTCCTCCATCACCAGGGGCAACCCAAGCCTCTCTCCTGCTCTCTCTGTGGCCGTAGCCATCTTGGTTGGGTTAATTTGCTTACTTGCTCTGATTGGCTGATGGGTATGGCTGGTGGGTATAATGGAGGTGCGGGCTATTTGCATATTACTCTTTTATTAGATAGGATTTGGTATTCTTCTCTATAAAGAAAGTCGTCGGAAATAAAATTGACCATGGGATTCAAAGTCACAGAACAGCTATTGTCTTTGGCCATGTGACAACTGTCTTTTATATGGATTTTCTCCCAGACAGCAGAATAGAAAGGTAACCTTATTCGTAAATATAGGAAACTAATCAGAGTATTCATTGCCTCTGAACTTGAATAGTTCATTTCTTCTGGGTTGACTAGTTCTTAGAACTAACTCTATGCAACCTTGTTTCATTTTGCTTCCTGCGCAGTTGCTTATGTGTCTTGGTTCAGTACCTGACACATACGAGGTTCTCACATATTTGAAAAATGAATGAACAGATTAGTAAAATAATATCTAGGGACAGATTTGAGGAAATAAAATCATAGCATTATGGAATACACAAAGGCCCCCTAAAATAACTATTTAACCAGCAAGTGGGTAGCTTTTAGTGTGGCTTAAGTTCCTACTAGAATAGAGGGTGTAGAAATACCAGATGTTTTTACTTAGGTCACTGTGCTGGCCTGAAAATAATTATTTCCTCTTTTAAGGGCCTTGAGGACATGTGGTCAAGAAAAAATTTTGAATGCCTTGTAGCTCTAGTGGAGACACATCATGATGGTATATCTATCATCAAGGCACCTTGGGGTAAACACCTTGGCAGCTTATGGGCAGAGCAATGCCATACTGTACAATGCACCTTGTAAAACATGGGCTGAAAAATCTGTGCTAAAGAGATGGAAACCCACCACATTTAAAGTCAGTGGTTTGAAAAAAATAAATTAACATTTAAGTTAAAAGTAAACAAAAGCTGACCACATCCATGCCTTTACTTGCAAGTTATTTTCTAGTAATAGGTTCATCCTGTGAGCAATTCATAGAGACATTTTTAATGAAATGCATAGTGACATGTTGGGTTCCAAGAGATGTGAAGGTCTTTTCAACTGACACCTTTCCCAGGAAATCTTTCGCTTTCCGTCTCTTCTTTATAATTTATGGAGCATATATTTGGGGGTGATGACACACCATGATGCAGATCCATTGTTGAAAGTAACAGTTCTTGTCAGTAAGTGCTGAGTTTTTATTGCATTATCAGGGATGTGAAAGATGTCGAGCCGTGCGGGAATCCAACCCAATAAAAATATGATTTCCTTTGAAGGGCTTCAAAAATCCAAGTCAAATCCTGACCAGATGTTTTAATGACATACTGAATGGGAAAAAAATAAATTAAGTTTGCTAAATTAACGAGGGGCCAATCATTAAACTTTTTCCTGGATTTTCAGTTCAGTATCAAATTGTTCATTATATACCAATACAATTGATTTTTGTATGCTGACCTTGTATTCTGTGACCTTGCTAAACTCACTTTTTACTTGTAATATCATTTTGTAAACTCTTTGTAGGATTTTCATAGATAATCATATCCTCTCTGAATAAAGAGTTTCCTCCTTTTCTCTCCATTCTGTATGGTATTTATTTATTTATTTATTTACTTTTACTTTCTTGCTTTTTTTATACTTACTTTACACTTTTAATGACTTACTTTTATTTACTTTTACTTACTTGTCTTGAGTCATTAGGACCATTATGATGTTGGACTACTAGTGATGTTTAGGATGTGTACACATTTCTATTTCCCAATCTCAAGGGGAAGAATTCAGTCTTTCACAATTATTGTTTTTTTTATATCCCCTTATTGGGTTGAGAAAAAGTAACCATTTTTTCTAGTTTGCCAAGAGTTTTATCATGAATTGATGTTGAACTTGTCAAATCTTTTTCTAATAGATGGGGGGGAAAGCTTCCTATGGTTTTGTTTTTCTTTGCTTCTGCTTTTATTACCTACTGGAAGCGGATGCACGAATTCGTGCACCAGTGAGGTCCCTCAGCCTGGCCTGTGGGATCGGGCTGAAACCGGCTCTCCAACGTTCCCTGAGGTGCCCCAGATTGCAAGAGGATGCAGGCCAGGCTGAGTGCACGATCGGGGCTGGGGAGGGACGCGGAAGGTTGGCCAGCCAGGCAGGGACCGCGAGAGGACTCCAGGGCATGTCCGGCCAGTCTCCCTCAGTCCCAATTAGCTGGACCCTAGCAGCAAGCTAACCTACTGATCAGAGCATCTTCCCCTGGTGGTCAGTGCACATCACAGTGAGCTGTTGAGATGCCTTACCACATCATTAGCATATTACGCTTTGATTGGTTGAACGGGTGGCCAGATGACCGGACACTTTGCACAGAGGATTTAACTATTTGACTTTGGATGCAAATAGGGTAACTTTCTTGCATTAATGGTATCATCATCCCTCAATTTTTCTTGACACATTTATTGTAAAAGCAGCTTAGAGTTATTACATGAACAAATACTATATCAACCTTCCAAACATTCTCATTCGTTGGTAGCATAGCCCCCTTTTCATGGAAGAAAAATATTCATGGTTATTAAGCATGAAACTTAAGATTATCTGTTATTTACTTCTAATACAGTGGTACCTCGAGATACGAGTTTAATTCGTTCCGTAACCTTGAGGCGTGGGAAACTATGAGACACTCGAGTTGCGGTAAACTGGTGGGTTGTGTGCAGCCGGCCGATCCCTGTGATTACTCTTACTCGTATCTCAAATGTTGCTCGTATTTCAAAGCAAAAATCGCTCGCTCAACAGCTCATATCTCAAAAATCTTGTTATGTTAGGGCACTCGTATCTCAAGGTACCACTGTAGTTCCTTTCATTTTTTCTAGTAGTCACTCCATCACTAAATATCATTCAAATCATCATTCTACCTTGAGAAAATCATTTCAAATATGGAAAAACATAAAGTCTAGATTCAGCACCTCTCATGAACCAAGTTTATTCAGGGGGCACACATTTCGAGAGCAGAGATGTGACCCGGCTCTAAACGTAGCCCTTGAGCCCAATGAGATGTTTAGCGAGCTGTTATTTTCACAGTTCATCATAATGAGTAGGGTTGCCCTATTGGTTTTATAGAGAACATTTTATCCACCCCATAAAAAAAATCTTATTTCCCTCCCCTCCCCTTTCAGCAAGGGTTGATGATTAGACATTGAATTTTAATGAGTGTAAGACTCTACAAGTTCAGGGAGATTAGACCTTTGCAAGGTCCCGTTCTAGCTTTAGGAAAACTTTTCTAACACTTTCCAGCGTCATATATTACTGGTGCTTTGACTTTCATTCACCAAATAACTGCATTAATGACCAGCCACCAGACCTCACTTCCCCGCGATGTGGGGTGCACCTGGCTTACAGACGGGCTGCAGTCACAGAGGCAGACAGAGCACACCCAGACGGCAGCCCGGGCCAGAAGGTTGGCTGCTCGCGACTAATTTTATGAGTCTGTGGAAAATAGAGCTTTGGAGTTCCACCAGCCGAAGTGACTGTTTGCTGTTTTCTCCATTCAACGCCAATGCTATTGTGCACGAAGACAGAACAGGAAAAGTGCATTTGCAAGATGCTGGCCAACTTGCAGTTCGTTGCAGTTCTACTCAAATAACGATGGACTCATATGTTGAAGTAAAAAAAGACATGGATCAAAGCCTCCCAGAGATTTGGAGCTTTGTCACTGATTTTGCATATTAACAGCATGATATGATTCTAGTAATAATTGTATGATCAAGGCTGAGGGCACCTTTGAAAAAATATAAACCTAAAAAAATGCTCTCAAATTCTGCACTTTTATTTACAATTTCGGTCTGTATTAGTTCAAGGAGTTGAAATGTCTCCTTAGAGTAAGTCTTGAATGACTTCTCAGCACGTGACATGAGCTGCATGTCTGCACATACCCAGTACATACTGGGTTAAAGAATGATGTTTGTGTTTCTTGTGAAATCAGTTCTCTTCACCTCTATTTCTCTCACATGAACATGTTTTCCCATATTCAGAGGAGGGTCATGGACAAGGAACTAGACACATCATCCCGTCTTTGGGTCTTGCTTCCTGGGATCTCTCTACACCTCCCCTCCCCACCAACCACAACCCCCCCCCCCCTAATAAAACAGCCTGGCAGGGGAGTGGTTAGGGGGTGATCAGGCTGGCAGGCAGAAGTGGTTAGTGGCAATCAGGAAGACAGGCAGGCGAGCAGTTGGGAGCCAGCAGTCCTGGATTGTGAAGGGGATGTCCAACTGCCCGCTTAGGCCTGATCCAAGTAGGATCAAGGGGTCCCAGATTGGAGAGGGAGAAGGCTGTGTTTTAAAGAACTGTGCTAAGACAGGGCTCACTGGGTGTGAGCAGCCAGCTCTCCGCAAGAGGATGGAAAGAATACATTCCCTGTCGTATCTGGGGGGGGGTAGGGTAGAGGGTGGTAACACGGGGTTAAAGATAGATGGGGCAGACAGCCTGGCAGACTTCCTCAAAATTCTCCAGCACAGCTGAGTTACCGGTGATAATTACAGACTTTTCCCGGGTATATTACAAACATGGATACTCTAACTTCAGCATTCCAAAATAACATGCAAAAAGATCTAGGAACTCTTGTAGGAGCTTTACATGCTGTCTTTGGACCCTGGGGACCTCACTTTAGGGAGGTCTCGGGTTACAGAAACCGTCCCCAACTGCCTCTGGGGCCACAGAAGAGCGTTCCTGGGAACGACCAGAATGTTCCCATAATAATAGCAACACACTGATTGGCTCATTTATTTTACCTTCCAGAACGCCAGCAAGAAAACTAGGTGAGGATAGTCAGGGTGACTGATTTCATGAGAGAGCCAGGGAGGAAGTGGGGACATGAGAGAGATGTTTAAAGCTAAAGAAAACTGAAGTTTAAAAGATTCTCTCTTTTGTAGATGTGACTACTTAATTTTAAAAACAATTAGGTTGGTTCATAAGACTATCACTTTTTTTTTTTTCCCTAAACTAAGAACAACTAGAGAGGTAGAAAAGTTGCTTGGCTACCCAGCAAAATACAAACTACAGCCTCTTCTCTAATATCAACTTCATCATTGAAGAAATAATTGGAATTTTTCTTCAAGAGAACAGACTTTGATAGAAATGTCAGAAGATTTTTTGCTAACTTTATCTTTTAATCTTGGTCTTTGTGGCAATTATTCCCAGACCTTATTGTGGTTTCCTGCACCAAATTATACCCTTAAGCAGAGCAGCCTTCGATTTACTACAGACCCAAGACAATAAAATTCAACAGCATAAGAAAATATGTTTTATATGTTCAGTTAACTTTACACAGAACTGGAAAATACTGGCAAGTGATACTTAATTATGTGACTCTCATTCCTTTCACGGGCCTCAAAAACTGCCAATCTCCATGGAGATGACTAATTTCTAGTTATTTTGGAGATAAAAGAAGCATTTCCGTTATTATTTAAAGGCCTCGCATAAACCTCACGATGATTCCAAATGTTTTCTCTAACTCGACTTTATGGCATTATCATTTCGTATTTTCAACTGAAATTATCTTCAGAAATAAAATGAAGGGAAAGTGACTTTGAGACACATAAAAGTACAAATAAACTGGACATGAATAATGCTAATTTCTCAGCAGTTTGATTTGGGACTAGTGTTTGCTGAACATCCTATGGGTCAGGGATCTTCCCGCTGGTGGCACAGGGCCAATGCACTCATGTCACGTCGCTGTGTAACGGATCGCTCCAAAGTGTGGCTGCTTGAAACAGCATACGTTTGGGATCACCCCGGTTCTATGGGTCAGGAATCCAGGAGTGGCTCTCAGGAGGTGGCAGGCAAGACATCAAGTGGCCGCAGCCCTCTGAGCGTCTGGCTGGGCTGGAGGACCTGCGTCCTGGCTTGCTCACGCTCCTGTCTGTTGGCAGTAGCCAGTCCTCACCGGTTCTTAGGCTGGTCCACGGGGCCTCTGGGAGTGTCCTGCACCATGGCAGCTGCCTTTCCCAGAAGCAAGTCAGATCAGAAAGCCAAAGGAAGCCACACAGCTTCTACCCCCTTGCTTCCGAAGTCATGTTCCATCCCTTCCACAATGTTCTGTGCTTGCACAGGTTCTGGCTATTCAGTGAGGGACGCTGTGGACACAGCAAAGCAGAGATGACTGACATGAGCTGCAACCATCCAGTCCAGCCGAGAAGAAAAAAATCCCACCGCAGAAAGAATCCCCGTACACACACACACACACACACACACACACACACACACACACGATGGGCTGCAAGGTCATGGACAGGAAGGATGTCAGAGCAGGACTGACCTGGCAGATGTTTAATATTCACACTTTAAAACGAAGCCCAAAGGCAGGCGACTAAAACTCTTGGGGATTCTAAGACATTTAATCTCATTTCTCTTCCATCTTTTAATAATTGATACTGATGATCATTGCTTGGACTCCCTCTACACACTGAGAAGACACAGAATAATAGGTATAAAAAGGGCCTCCTGAATTTTGCAAACAGACATCTATTCAAAGGATATAAATAATAAGTTGTTACCTTTGGGATTATAAACTGATACCACTCTTTGCTATTAGTCTGTAGCTCCGTAACTAAAAAGATATGTACACCATAATCTGAATTTGTATATATAAAAATGAAACCTCTACTGGAAATATCACACATGTACCTTGCGTGGAATAGAGACCACAAGGAGGTATCAGTTTGGCTCAGTGGATAGAGCACTGGGCCATGGGTTTAATTTCGGTCAAGGGCAAGTACCTGGGTTGCAGGCTGGATTCCCGGTCCGAGCACATGCGGGAGGCAGCCAATCAGTGTGTCTCTCTGACATCCATGTTTCTCTTTCTTTGTTTCTCCCCTCCCTTCTTCTGCCTCTAAAACCCAACGGAAAAATATCCTGGGGTGAGGATTAGCACCAAGCTTTTTTTGCAGTTTCTCATAGTCCTTCTGGGTAACTGACTCATTGGTTCCACTTCCTTTTTGACAAGAAATGTTCAAAGGGAATATTATGGAGCTGGATTGGTTTTGCAGGAGACTTAACACCTCCAGAATGAAAACATCCTTGACAGAATTCAATAAGGTCCCACGGCAGCTGAGAAATGACGGTGAGAAACACGCCAACAGGGAGGTCCAATACTTTACCAGCCTGAAGTCTGCCGATCGGGACAGGTGGCCAGGAAATGCACAGCCTTAAATTAAAGATGGACGCGAGACTGCAGAGAAACACAGTGAGCGTGAGTGCAAAAGCGGGAACTGACCCCAGCAGAATGGAAACAGACTTCAAAGAGGAGGAGCAGAAAACTGGGAGAACAGCAGCAGAGAGAAGCTGCAGTCACGTGGAGCAATGAATGTAGGGCACAGCTCCGGGTGAGGAAAATAAAAAAAAATAAAATACATCAAGAGAGTGGGGGAAAGCAAAAAGAGCTATTCCAATTTGCATCCAGCATAGCACATGCCAAAAAATACATTGCAGAACACCAAGTGCGCCTAGAGAGACCCTCTCCTCCTCACAGAAACACACAGAAGCAGCAGGGATGGTCCTGAGGCCATCAGTCTCTCAGAAGCGGGGAGTGAAGTTAAAGACAAATCCAGGCCCATCCTGTGGGTGTGTTGAGCCTCATTCAGAAGGATATCTATCGTACAAGGTGTGTGTCTGGGGCAGAGATTCGCAGGTAGGGTTGGGGCAGGGGTAGAGTGTGGCATGAAATGTCAGGAGACTCCTAGAGCATCAGGTGTCACATGAAGATCTGCTCATTAATTAGACATAACTGACAGAGCTCTATAAATCCACCTCACGGCACAGAGCAACTTACCATGAGAGAGTGAGCCCTGAATCAAGAAACCACAAACCAAACACGCATCCCACGACAAGAGAGACCGGGGGACTCATGACACCCGAGTGGCCTGACTGAAAATTCTGAATTTGCCAAGTTCTGGATTCAGAGCCATGGGTGTGTACATATAGCATATTCCCAGGCAATCTACGGAGACTAATTAAACTATCCATTCATTTGTATTTCCTGTGACTGCAAAATTATGAGGACAAGAAAAAAAAAAGTCGTGCTACCTCTGGGCATTTTTAGGAGGCGGCTACACAAATGTCAGCGGGGGTGACCATGCAGAAAGAAGGATGTGGCTCGGAATATAGAGGTGGAATCGATTGAAGAGCCAAGTGGCTCTACCAATCTGTGGTTCTATTGACCACATGTGAGTATCAGTTTGTATAAACAGGGCAGTTTTCCTCTTTTGAAGTATTTCCACATATTTTCCATATTCCTTTTCACATCCTTACAACAGCCCTGGCGTGAGCTGGGGAGATGCAATTGTATCTGTGCCGTTAGTTAGAGAAACACTCTCGGAGGAGAAAGGACTTGGAGTGGCCAGTAAGAGACAGAGCCGTGGCATGCAAGTACTCTGAGCCAGGCTGGGGTTTGCCTCCCGGGGACCGCGCTTCTGGAAATTCATACCAACAACTGGGGCTCCTGTAAAACCAGGATTCTGACAGAGCAGGGTGAAGGCAGGGCCTGAGATTCTGCATTTCTAACAAGCTCCCAGAAGATACCACAAGCATCCATGGTTCTTTTTTAAACTTGGATTCAAGAATCTTAATCCAGAGGGTTCAGTCAGTCTGCAATGGGGCCCGGAGAACTGCATCTTTTTAAAGTTCCATGAGTGCCCTGACTGGTTTGGCTCAGTGGATAGAGCACTGGTCAGTGGACTGAAGGGTCCTGGGTTTGATTCCAGTCAAGGGCATATACTTTGGTTGCAGGCACATCTCCAGTAGGAGGTGTGCAGGAGGCAGCTGATCAATGTTTCTCTCTCATCGATGTTTCTAAATCTCTATTATTCTCCCTTCCTCTCTGTAAAAAAAAAAAAAATCAATAAAATATATTTTTAAATAAATAAATCCTATCTAGGAAAGAGGTAATATGCAAATTGACCATCACTCCAACACATAAGATGGCCAACAGGGGAGGGCAGTTGTGGGTGATCAGACCAGCAGGTGACCAGGCTAGCAAGGGAGGGAAGCTAGGGGTAATCAGGCCAGCAGGGGAGGGCAGTTAGCAGTGACCAGGCTGGAAAGGGAGGGAAGTTAGGGATGAGCAGGCCAGCAGGGGAGGGCAGTCAAAGGCAATCAGACTGGCAGGAGAGCAGTTAGGCATTGATCTGTCTGACAGGGAAGTGGTTAGGGGTGACTGGAATGGCAGGCATAAGTGGTTAGGGGCAATCAGGTAGGCAGGCAGGCAAGCAGATGGGAGCCAGCAGTCCTGGAATGAAGAGTGTGCAGGCTGGGCTCAGGAACACCACCCCTGTGTGCACGAATTTTGTGCACCGGGCCTCTAGTCCTATCTAATAAAAAGGTAATATGCAAATTGACAATACCTCTGCTACACTCACAAACCACACCCACCAACCAATCAGAGCGAGTATGTAAATTAACTCAACCAAGATGGCTAAGGCTACAGAGAGCACAGGAGCGAGGCCTGGGTTGCTCTTGGCGATGGAAGAAGCCAAACTTTCCACAAACCTGGCCTGTGGAGGGTAAGGCAACAACATTTCAATGGTTGTGCCAGCAGAAGGCTTGGCTCCACTCCAGGCTACAAAGTTCCAATTGTAGAAGATAAATAAATCCCAGATACCAGGATCTCTGCTTAGGTTGCTGTGAGGCTGGCTGGCCTGCAAACCACCACAGGGCCCTTGCCCAGGCCACCCCACACCCCAAGGGAACACTCACCCTGATCCATGATACCCTTTAGGGCAAACCAGCTGGTCCCCAACCATGCACCAGGCCTCTATTCTATCTAATAAAAGAGTAATATACAGATTTACCATCACTCCAACACACAAGATGACTGTGCCCATGTGGTCACAAGATCCTGGCCCCATGTGGACACAAAATGGCCATCATAAGATGGCCAGCAGGGGAGGGCAATTGGCAGGGACCAGGCCTGCAAGGGAGGGCAATTAGGGGTGATCAAGCTGCAGGGAAGGGCAGTTAGGGGCAAACAGGCTTGCAGGGGAGTGGTTAGTGGGTGATCAGGCTGGCAGGCAAAAGCAGTTAGGGGCAATCAGGAAGGCAGGCAGGTGAGCAGTTAGGAGCCAGCAGTCCTGGATTGTGAGAGGGTTGTCCCAGATTGGAGAGGGTACAGACTGGGCTAAAAGACATCCCCCCCTGCCAGTGCACAAATTCCATGCACCAGGCCTCTAGTAAATAAATAAAGTCCCATGAGTGATTTTTATTCATTCCCAGGATTGGAAACTTTTACACACTAAGAAGTTATGCATCTGTGCCCTGACCAGGTAGCTCAGCTGGTTGGGTATCATCTCCTGCACCAAAAGTTTGCTGATTTGACTCCCAATCAGGGCACATGCCCAGGTTGTGGGCTTGATCCCTGTTAGTCGGCATATAGGAGGCAGCAGATGGATGTTCTGCTCTCACATTGATGCTTTTCGAGATCTCTCCGTTCCTCTCTCTCTCTAAAAATCAATAAAAATATCTTTTAAAAAGAAGCACCTATGATACACGTGTTAAAAATTTCAAGTGAGAGTCTTTTTATTACAATTACTTTGACTCTGGTCCCATCCTAACTCATAATGAGAGAATTATTTCATACATTTATAGAATAGTAAACTTTACTTTTCTCAGATTTCTCTCCCTCATCTTTTGATCTGAAGATCTTAATATCTCTCCGGTTCCTAAATTACAAAATATCATGGCACTCAATAATGTCACAGGATGTCAGTTTCACTCATTTTTGTTTAAAAGAACCTCACTTACAGATTTCAATCCCTATTTTCTTTGATCTTTTAAGATATCTAGTCTTGGAGAATTTATTGTCCGGTGTGATCTTCACTATAAGGCAGGTTTTAGAAGTCTGTAGGGAGATAAGAAGGAAGTGTTCAAGATATAAAAACTATCTCGAGGACAGCGTTTTGAAAAGGGGAAAAATGAACATCAGAATGACAATTGAGGAGACGGCAAACTCGCTGCCACAGTTAAGCTTCTCAAATGAGCATGTGGCAAAAGCAGGCAGAGATCAGCTGATTTAATGTCAGTCTGACTTTTT
>PVJN01004597.1:0-88118 GCA_004026805.1 Lasiurus borealis | reverse complement strand
AAATAAGGATTACCTTAAATTCTGAGTAGGATAACTAAAATAATTCATTTATAAACACATTTTATTAGAATAGATTAAATTGTTCTATAAATAGACCCTCAAACCTTTGAAGCTTATTTCTCCCTCAGAAAACCATTCAGGGCAGGTGCTCTTGGTTTATGAGGATCCTTCTTCCACGTAACAATTTATAGGCCCCTATTCCTACCATTTTGTAGCTCTACCTTTGGGGAGACTTGCTGCCATCCATAACTAGCCACCGAAATGGGAAAGGTCATGAAGAAGACATACATACTTTCTTAGAAGCTGTTTCATTCTAGGAAAATTTGTCCCTTGGTCACATTTAACTGCAAGGGAGGCTGGGAAATATGGACTATTCAGGTGTCTGGCTATAGTACTATTGCTATAAAAGCAGGGAATTATAGATTTTGTGGATACCAAGTGTTTTTACCTCATGTATCATATTGGTGTTACAGAATAAAAGCTACAAAAGAAAAAGCAAAGTAAAAGTCCTGAAGATATGTCATGTATCATAATGAGATATTACTAGTATTTACGAAGAGACAGTAAATAAATGACAAGAGAATTTACATTCAATTCACTCTTCAAAATTTTGAGGGACCTTCTCACATTGAATTCTATACCTAAATAATCAATATAGGAAAGCAAGAGTGAATTACTTATAGAAAGATATTATTGTATCAAATATACACTACTGAAAGCTAAAACACAGAGTCATGACAAATTTGGAAGTAATTAAACAGTTGCATCTGAAATGGTTGAAAACAGTAAATATCCTTTTACATGTGAAGAACTGGTTTTGTGCTATGTTGAAAAATGTGTTGTTTTACATGAAAGTGTTAGGATTTTATCAAATGGTTTTCTGTATCTTTTAAGTCATCTAAATATTATTCTTCTTTAATATGTTGTTGTTTTGGATTATATCAATACATATTCTCATGTGAAATCATTTTCTGTTTAATTGCTATGATATCTTTTAAATATATATCAAAACTAGAAATCTCAAAATGGCGAGTACCTCCTTTTAGGTGAATATAAATCCCCCTGTGTTCCTGGTGGAAATGTTAAATTATGTACCCACTTTGGAATATAATTTGGGACTTTCTTAAAAGTTAAATATATCTGAGACCGGTTTGGCTCAGTGGATAGAGCGTCGGCTTGCGGACTGAAAGGTCCCAGGTTCGATTCTGGTTGAAGGCATGTACCTTGCTTGAGGGCACATCTCCACTGTGGGGCGTGCAGGAGGTGGCTGATTGATGTCTCTCTCTCATCAATGTTTCTGACTTTCTATCTCTCTCCCTTCCTCTCTGTAAAAAATCAATAAAATATATTTTAAAAAAAGTTAAATATAAATTTATCATATGACCACTAATTCAACCAGTATGTATCTCTTCAAGGAAAAAAAAATAATATTGGTATAAAAAAGCACATACTAAAATTCTAATAACAGCATTACTCATGACAGCCAAGAACTGAAAACAATCCCATGACATGGTGAATAAAGAAAATATGGTATTTATTAGGGAATACTATTCAACAACAAAAATGGTACAAAGTACTGAAGCATTCTGCAATATGATGAACCTAAAGACAAGTCAAGCTTGGAATAAGCAAAACTTTCGCTCTAAAGGACCAGACCATAACTTGTTTAGATTTAGCAGTCTATAAAATTTTTGTTGTAACTCTTCAACTCTGATTTTGTATTGGGAAAGTAGCCAAAGATATTATGTAAATGAATGCGCCAATACATTTGTATTAAAAAAGTAGGAGTAAGAAAGGATTAGCCTCTGAGCCAGTTTGCTTATTTCTGTGCTAAGAGACAAAGCAAAGACTTATACAAAAGGCAATTCCATATATGAGATGTCCAGATATACGGAAATGAGGATTAACTGTGAAGGGCATGAAAGGGATCTTTTGATGGTGATGAAAGTGTCCTAAACCTGGATTATGGGGATGGTTCCAGAATTGTGTAAATTTACTAAAAATCCCTGAGTTGTTAAGTAACAATAGACCAATTTTATGATTTACAAATTATATACAAAAATTAGCATTCATTAGATATGTACAGTAGATATATGATTGTAATTTCATTTGGTGCACTTTCCTATATTCTTAAAATATTTCATAATTAAATACCAAAAGGAAATTATGTTAGGTTCTAAACCCATATACTGAACAGAAAACTAAATAAAACTCAGAGAAGCTCTATTACTCATTCAGAATTGCATAACCAATTAATGCAGAGTCAAGGCTCAGATTCACGCTTCCTTATGTTCACTTCTTTTACAATGAATTTCATTGCTTTATTTATATACGTGGAGGGGTAAAAGCAACACAGAGACAACAGAGATTATTTCACTCTTTGTTCTCCATTTCCCCCCCTTAATGTCTCCATGTTGACTTGGTGGATAAGAAAGTAGCTACATAAATAAGAGTACAGGGTGGTAAATTTCAACATCTGATATGTAAATGATAACTTTTCATAGTAAATTTAGTCTCTGATAACTTTCTATAAATATTATTTTTGTTAATCTGTAAGATTTTGGATAGACATTTCAGTAGAACCTTAGATTTTTATTTTTATTTTTAATCATCTTCTTTCAAACACAGTGCAGATTAGGTACTAATTCAATGATCCAGTTTCACGGGGTTGTGTGTTATTCACAGGGGTGTGTGTGATTCTTTAATCTTTTAAACAACCCCTTACCCTCAAAAATTGCACGTTAGTTCACCCCGGTCAGCGCATGTTTTAAAAGTTTTATAATTATTTAAAGGTCAGAATATGCCAGAACATTAAAATAAAATTTTGATAGAAAGTTTATTATCTATGATAGTTATTTATTAGTATTCATATGATTGCTTTGTGTTTTTTTGTTTGCCTTTAACCTTTATTTAAACTGAGAAAAGTTTTTAGTGTGATCTCTTTCTATGCTGATTTATATAATTTGTTTCCTTGCTGGGTTCTAGGATACTGACCATTTGTCATGAAGGCTACTACAAACCATGACATTTAGCAATCTGTATCCCCAAAATTTTGTGCCCAAATAATTTTTTAACATATTTTTTATTGATTTCTTATAGAGAGGAAGAGAGAGGGATAGAGAGTTGGAAACATCCATGAGAGAGAGACATTGATCAGCTGCTTCCTGCACACCCCCTACTGGGGACATGCCCGCAACGAGGATACATGCCCTTGATGGAAATCGAACCCGGGACCTTCCGACGCTCTATCCACTGAGCCAAACCGGTTTCGGCTGCCCAAATCATTTTTCTAAAAATTTGTAATGGGTTTGTTTGCCCAAATTTCATGTATTAGTCTTCAGAAAGGAAAGAGGAAGGCATAGGAAAAACATGAATTGATTTCTGTGATCTCGGCAATTCTGTCTCCCACTGAGTAGACTTAGAGCATGCAGAGGGAATGAGGTTTGGGGCATGTTTAGAGTGATTTTTCACTTCATAATTCTCATCCCTCTCTATGAGAAAGTAAAAACACAAAACGCAATGAAACAAACAAGCAAAGAACATGAAAATCAAATAAATGCAAAGCAGGAAAATGTGTCCAGGTGGTCAGGAGGAAGTATTTAAAATTGTATAGAAAAGACCCAAGCTTATTTAGTGCCAAGCTGAGTTAATTGGAATAAAATGCTATTACTCATACTGGTCTAGTAGGTAGGATTTGAAAGCATTACTGCAGGAAATTAGGTCAGAGAAGATGTCAGTGCTGGCCAACTTTCATCTAAGGTGTTTATTTTTACTTCTCTCTTTTAACTGTGTATGTATGTGTATATAAAATCACTGACTGTTTATGAGATTTTAAATTGGTTTTAAATTGTTCTTACGTGCTAAGGCTGTTTCGTAGTCTGGATAGCCAAAATGTAGTGACTCCTTCCTCTCTCCCACCAATACTTTTTAAAGCTAGAGGGCATTCTTTTCTGACTCTCCAACACAAGATGGACATGGTGACTTTGGATCCTCTTTACATAGTTAATAAGCTTAAAAATATTGGGTCACATTAACTGGCAGTGACTTTTAAAGAAAAACAAAAACTAAAAAAAAAATACACAAAACTTTGGTTTCCTGCTGAATTTTAAGTTTATTTATCTATGGGAATGGGAAAATGTCATGAATTTTGGACACCCCGTTAAGCTGCTTCCTGAATAAATTTGAAGGGGGTAGCAGTCAATTTACAAAGTCGGGAGGTGATATTTCCCCCAAGTTGGAGAATTTTCCACCCTAGTTATGTATAGATCTGACTGAAGAGCCTCTGCATAAAAGTAGTGGGGTAGGTGGTAGACAATGACCCTCACCACCTAAAGTGCCAAGTTTGTCTCATGACATATTCACTGTTTTGCACCAAAAATGTACTGCTCGCTTTAATTGCCTACATTTTTTAAGTTTCAATATTGGTTACTTTTTAAAGTATTTTATTTATTTACACATTTCACTCTACCACAGGCACTATGTGGAGCTTTTCATGTACATGCATACCCTAGAGATGTTGTGGGCTCAGTTCCTCACCACCACACCAAAGCCAGTCTCAAAATAAAGTGAGTCTCAGAGTGATTTGAAAAATTTTTTAATTAGTTATTAATTAATTATAATTAGAGAGCAAGAAACATCAATGTATTCTTTTTAGTATTCCACTTATCTGTGCACCCATTGGTTGATACTTGAATGCGCCCTGACTGGGGATGATTGCTCCGTGGCCCCTAGCTTCCAGCTCAAGGAAGCTACCTGGCCAGGGTGGGCAATTTAACATCTTTTTGCTGGTGGAGGGCTTTTTCTTCATTTTGTAAAACATACACCATCTGTGGAGTGCAATTAAGCAAAGCACAATAAAACAAGATATGCCTGTGTTCAATTCATCTCATTCTTCCAGTGAGTCTAGGAGGCTGGTTCTACAGGCAGTCCTCGGGTTATGTCGGATTTGACATGTCATTTAGTGGTTATGTCACTATCTCCCATCTATTTATTAAAAAAAAAGTCCATCATGTCAATGTATGTACATCTGTGCTTTATGTTTTTTTATTATTTATTTACAACAAGTAAAGGTCAGGAATTGTTATTTTTTAAAATTATTTGTACTGTTTCACTTCATTGCTGCTGTGTATGTGCTCCACATGAGTGATGGAGGTGCTTATGTAGGTGGGTTCCCACTTAAAGCGAAAATCGCCTTAACTTGTGCCATAGAAACAGATCTCTTGCTGTAACTTAAGGAGCTACTGTATTTTATACTAATTTTACAGATCAGGAAATTTAGGGACCGGAAGTTAAGTGACTTGTCCAAGTTCATCCCAATCTTACGAGGTGGAGAAAGAATAAACAAAGTTTTTCATCTAATTGTGCATAAGTTGAAACATTTTTATATTAAGGAATATTTGAAAGAAATTCATGACCAGGTCTGAAGGCTATATCCAGAGGGTCATCACCACTCTGTTTGGAACAATGTAGGATATTCAGAGATGTGTATCTTCTTAGTAACATTTCCTAAGAACACTCTCCTCCAAATGCACAGGCCTCAGGTGCTTTTCAAAAACTAAAGCTGCCTCCTCACCTTTGCCATTCCTCTGACACTTGTAAAAGTGAATCTTTCTCTAAGAAAGTAACATTCGCCATAGTGTCTCTTCATCCTCCACTCCCAATACCACACACACACACACACACACACACACACACACACACACACACACACACACCCCTCCACTCCAGTTCATATCTCTGTGTATAAACATGTGAGTGGATGTGCCAGACCGTCATGCAAACTCATTTGCTCTGGAAGACTTCTGTAAAGAATCTCACCTCATTCCAATTAGCAGATCTTGACCCAGCAATTTGTCACTGGAATTGAAGGCCATGAAGACATGGAGAGGGGCTTTCCCTACCGTGGGTCTGTAGGCTGTTCCGCTCCTGCCACCCATGTCAGTGGGCCAGAGAACCAGGATGTACGAGTCCACATTCTTTGACCCCCCGGCTAATCAGAAAGGAAGCCTGGACAATGAGAGCAGATTAATGCAGATGTGGAGACTAGCCTGCACGGACATTGAGCTTCTCACTCTGGTCAAAAAGCAGTGAGACTCTTTCACGGGTGGTGGGGTCAGTACTTACTGCTGATCTCCCTAGCCCTCCGCTTCCAGCTCAAACCCATCATATTATCTAAACGCCATTATTCATGTAAAATTGCCAAGCCCTTCTGCAGCGCAGCTCTGCAGTATTTGACTCCGTGACCTATTCTTAAAGTGACTCGTAGGGGTTGACTCCATGCTGTGTACAGAGAACATTTTTTCCCCTGTATTTGTTAAACTTATTTCAGTCATTAACCTCTCGCTGTAACCCTTTGATCTCTCTTTTCCACTGGTTTCAGCATCCGAATGAGAAATAATTGACCTGTTGTCTGGAATCATCCTAATAGGAAAGCTCACAGTGAAGCTTGCTTAGAAGCAATTTTCCTAGTTGGGCAGCAGCTTTCCTGACAGAAACCTTGCCTTCATGTTCTTCTCACCAGGGGGCCAATTTAAGTGCCCTAAACTGTCCGGCTACTTGGCAAGTCGTTCCACAGTTTTCTTCAGAGAAGGGAAATGGCCACACATCTGAGGGGCTGCGTCGCATCCTCAGCTCTTAACAGAGTTGTCTGGCCACGTTCTCTGTAATAAAAAAAGGAAGAACGGTCTTTTCAAAGAGAAAGTTCAAGTATCTTTTGTCAGCCAAAGTCCCTGCCTGAGGAGAAGGCATCCGAGAAAGGAGGGAACGTACTGGAGCCAGAGCTGACAGGGCCCAGCCATGTCCACTGGCAGATGGGTTAGTGGCATGGGGCCAGGCCACTGGGGTCAGTTACTGGGCGCCAGATCTTTCCTCCTTCACCTGAAAGACATGCAAAAGTCCTTTGAAAGTGTCCATACAGGGCGCTTGGCAGAGGCACAATGTCCTCTCAACATTTTGGACGGCCACTGCGCCACATTCTGTTAGTGGGAGGGGGATGGCACGCTCCTTTGGCAGCCCTGAGAGGTTGATTCATATTTGCAGGGGAAAAAAAATACTTTATTCTGCAAATATTTAAGTCTTTTCTGAAATTTTAGCATTTTCTAGACTGTAGTTACTTAATTTGTCAAATTAGGAAAATGGACTGGGGCCAGTGATTCTTAAAGGCTAGAACCCAGAAAAACAATAGCAGCAACATCATCGGGAAACTGACTAGAAATGCCCATTCACAGGCACCACCCTAGATTTATTAAAGCAGAAACTTTAGGGCTGCTTATTTCCTGACACATTTTAGAATCCATTTCCCACTAAAAAATCACCGGGCCTCATCCCCCTTGTGTTAGCTCATTGTGTCTACACCTCAGCTACTTCCCAAATAGCTCCCTGATGAGCTGTAGTTGATAAAGCTTCCAAACCTCTCTAGGGCCAAATAAAAACCTCCAGACTCCCAGGATTCCTAAAGAAATCATGGTATGAAAATGAAGGTTATTGGATGTGCGTATGTTTGAGTGCGTATGTCTGCGGTGATGGTAAAGTTGAATAATTTATTATATAGATTATATTATACACTTGCCATATGTAATTGCCTACTCAGTTTTTCTTATAAGTTCCTCATCCCTCAACTGATTTGGGTTTTTAAAAATTACTTTTCTACCTGTATATATTCTTGAGTTAGCCTTGATAATTACCAAGTATTAGGTTATGAGGCTCACGGAAATACTTCTTATGTTCTCTGGGGTTCTATAGCCCATCTGGCATCAGTGAACTAGGAAACCAAGATCTCACAACTACCATTAGGGGCACTTTGGGGTAGGTGATTCAGTTGAGCTACTTGTTGGCCATGAAATGAACCCATTTTTCTTGGGTTGGGATGCATTTTATGAGCCTGTTCCAATTTAGATTGCTGGTTGGTAATGCCATTAAAGAATTCAGGGATCTGAGAATTGATTAAGTCAGGAAAACAACTTGGGTGTTTTTATCATTTTCAGAACCTAGATATTGTTAATTCTGGCTTAGTAAGGAATGACTAACCATTCAACACTGAATGTTGAATAGACATTAAATTACTTTTGCTGAAAAAAAAAAATGCAGTTCTTTAAAACTCTAAATTTTAGGACCTTTAAACTTTTAAAAGAAAGTTAGTGCTTAGTTCTCTCTCACTTGTTATTTCTTCTGACTTCTTACTTTTTAAATCTCTTGTAAACATCACACATTTCTCCTGAAGGCCTCTGGGCTTCCAGATTTCTTCCTTTCACTGGAGTGCATGGCCAGGCCCCCTGCACACCCATCTCCTGATGGATCCCATTCTAGATCTTCCTTTCCCCTCTTCTGGTTCCTTTCTATCGGAAGGATTGGTCCTTTTCCTCCCTGCCTCAGTGCCAGCTTTCTTACACATCGCTAAGTAATTTTCCTAACTATATTAGTTTCCTCATTCAAATGGGACATATTGAACCCCACTTTGGATGGGGTATTTTTCTTAGAGACAGGGATACTCAGTGAACCAGGCCATTGTAAGAGTGACTGCAGGAATAAGCCTATATCCCAGTTGGTCAGGGAAGGCATTTTCTCTAGGACTACATCTGAGATGAGAACGCCATGTTGGGGCATCTGCCAAGTAGAGAGAGGAAGAGGGGGAAGAGGAAGCAGCCAGATCACAGCTGCTGAGGTAGGACCAAGCTTCTCATGTTAGAGGAAAAGCCAGAAAGCCTGTGAGGGAATCAGGGGGACTCAATGGGTAGAGATGAGGGAGGGTGAGCATGAAGGGTCAGGGCTGCAGGTCCAGGTAAGGACTTTGGGTATTATTCTAAGCACCAGGTAAAACTGCTGGAGAGTTTCCAGCAGGTGGCATGTTTTGATTTAGAAGATGACTCTTGTTCCTGGTGCAAGAGGGTTGCAAGCGGTAAGTAAAGACAGTGTGAGACTATAGTGCAAAAAACACAGGCAAAATGCAATGATGGATCATCGAGTTTGATAGCTGTTGCAGAAAATGGCCAGGTTCAATTAGGTATTTAAATGTAGACTCTTTAAATCGGAAATGCCTGAACCTAGATGAATGCATTGCTCATGGTGCAATTCAATTTGGGGGCACATTCAGGCAGGTGTTTTTTATAATCCCTCCAATAATACCCACAGGTGGCTTGAGTGCACTATTTAATGCTCAGTAACTCACTTAACCAAATCCATCCTTGTCCTCCTTGGCATGGCAAGCAAAGGCTAATTATGCCTGCTAAAATGACTGCAATTTACTGAGGAATAAATAACAAAAGGCAAATTACCAAAAGAAAAAAATAATAATAATGGGGTAGATAGAAATAAAGAAGAAAGTGGAAGTAAACCAGGTGGCTGCATCCAGGTATGTCTTACAGGTCTCGTGTTCCCTGGTCTGCCCGCAGCCTACAGTCCGAAGGCACCTGCCCAAAGGAAGCACAAACCCTGTGAACTTGGGCTGACCTTCCTGTCACTTTCGATACAACCACCATCACGGCAGCAGTCACCGGAGCAGGAGCCATTTTTTCCCCTCCCCTCCATGGCAGTGAACACAAAGGACAAATGTGTCATTAACTATTTGCAAATGATCAGTTACCCACTGCAGCTGTTTACTCACCAGACGGCCATGCCAAGCACAGCTGCTCAGATGGGCCGGCCCCGTTTGGCTGTGCCACTCACACCACCCATCCTTGCTGCCCCCAGCTGCCTCGGGAAGAACAGGGCAGGCCACAGCCTCCACCGGCAGGATGCACTGGGCTTTCCTCTTCCAGAGCATCCTGACCTTTCCACTCCTCCAGGTCTCCTCGGATTGGCTGAGAGACGCTGGACCAGCAAGCAGCCTCACCACCCAGGATGCTGCTGCCCGAAACCTGAGAGGTGATCATTCTTCAGAGGCCACCGGCCGGTGCCTACAAAAGGCAGCCTCGCTGCCGCCTGGGTCCTCCGGTCCTGTTTTTATTTTATTTTTTTTCAAAACAAGCAGCTTTGTGCTTTCACTCATTAATTTGCGCCAGCTTCTAAAGGTCACCGACCTGGCAAGTGGAGATTCACAAATAACAGGTGCAGAGACTCTGCTGCCTGCCTCCATGGGACACCGCTCTGTCACTTTTATTTACTGAATCAATCCACCAGTGTCCAGCAGGAGAACAACAGCTAAATGCCCATTAATTGTGGGCTGATGTGCAGATGAAACAAATCTCCAAAGGGACTGTAAACCTTTGTTCCTTCACCTCCTCCTGCTCTTTCTATGGGATTAGCAGTAAATCATTCAGCAGACTCATCTTCTTATTATACATTTACCATGAGAGACGTCTCAGGGGAGCCAGTGCTAGCCGCACTCTCTCTCTTCTCCTCTCTGCTTCCTTCCCTTCCTCTAGATGCCCCTGCCCCCCCCCCTTTTCTTTCTTTGTCTTCATCTTTTTTGTAGGTCTTCTTTCTGTCTCTCTTTTTTTTTTCTCTTCCACACACATATGCTCATCCCCAAGTAGAAAGGCCTTATTAAAGTTACCTTCCTGCTCCAGGGAATGACATTTTCTGCCTATGCCCACATTCATCTCTGCCCTTTTCCTCCATGTGTGCATGTAGACAGAGTATGGATACAGCTGGGATTCCCGCGGAATAAAAGAAGGGCAGAGAAAGTTCTCTTCAAAAGGAATTATTTGCGTTTCCTCAGTTCTGTCATTCTTTAGAAAAGCTTTTTAACTCCTCAGAGTCCAAAAGGAGCTTAATTAAACTGTAAAAGGGAATTGGAAAGTAAGCAATTGACAAAGAAGGAAAATAATGAATCTGAGCTCTGTCAAGGAGCCTAGGGAATGCACCGGGAGATGTTTTATTATCTTTAGGACATGCATCGCACTGACGTGGCCCCTGGTGGCTAGCCATTGGTGCGGTTTGATTTGAGAGGCATTAAGGAGGCAACCCTGAGCCTCAGAGTGAATCCCCAAACTTGTCTCCAGGCTGAGCACAGGTCCAGACTAGATTTCAGTCCATTTTACTTCTTTGTAATAAGCATCATCTTTTTCATTTGTCCTTTAAAAATACTGTATATTTTATGTCAACTATATATTGACACAGAAATTTCTTTGTGCAGACATAGTAGGATTTAGAGAACTAGAGAGAGCAGGTAGAATGGATGGGAGTGAAGTGGTTGAGGGCCCAGAGAAAACCTGTCCTCAACAGAGAAATGGTGTGGAAAAACAGAGAGAGAGGGCTCACAGAAAGTAGACTTTCCATACTTCATAACAGGACTAAGAAATAGTTCTGAGAATAAGTTCCAATAAATCCAGTCTCTGGAGTTGGGGACAAGGGTGAAATTTACACCCTTAATGATTACTGCTATTAAAAACGTCCAATTACTGATGGACAGAAGCGCGTGTCTAATGAGTTATTCAAGACACACATTTTTGTAGATGAATGGCAGAGCACGATGCCTGCAACACAGGAGGAAGCAAAACTATCTTGCAGACGTGTATATTGAGGGCTATAGATATTCACAGATGGACTTTTCCGGCTATGCAAAATTCGAAGAATCTAAAGGAGAGCCATCTTTTAAAAAATATATTGAAACGGTGGGTTTTACTGTTTCCCTAATAATGTTGATGAGTGTTTTTTGGAGGAGAAATGTAGGATAGCTTTAAGAATATTGTTTGTGCTGAGACCGGTTTGGCTCAGTGGATAGAACATCGGCCCGTGGACTGAAAGGTCCCGGGTTTGATTCTGGTCAGGGGCATGTACCTTGCTTGCAGGGACATCTCCAGTGTGGGGTGTGAAGGAGGCTGATCTATGTCTCTCTCTCATCGATGTTTCTGACATTCTATCCCTCTCCCTTCCTCTCTGTGAAAAATCAATAAAATATATTAAAAAAAAGAATATTGTTTGTTAATCTAGATGCCCCCAGTTTATTATTTTTTTATTTTTTTTAATATATTTTATTGATTTTTTTACAGGGAGGAAAGGAGAGGGATAGAGAGGCAGAAACATCGATGAGAGAGAGACATCGATAAGCCACCTCCTGCATGCCACCTACTGGGGATGCACCTGCAACCAAGATACATGCCCTTGACCGGAATCAAACCTGGGACCTTTCAGTCTCCAGGCCGATGCTCTATCTACTGAGCCAAACTGGTCTCGGCTCCCCAATTTATATATCACCAATTCCATGTATACTTTGGGACCCTGCATATATTGTGCTATCGTTAATGTAGTCACCAAATGCTAAGGATGTATGGTTTCTAGAGCTAAAACGGTAAACAAAATGATAGTTCTGCCTCCATGAGACTAACAGCTAATAGGACAAACCCTGACTCTATGATACACTAAAAGGTAGGATATTTTGCAAGACAGGACATTCGGTTTTCACCTACCAGACAAGGGTGGGTGGTTAGCAGTGTCTCCCACCTCTGCAGTGTGAGGTGTAAATTAGTTACAGTCATGCCCAAGATTTTATCCCTTTGCTCTCAGCATGACCGGATAGGACTCAGGCTACACGAAGATTCAGAGTTAATTGTTCCTACTGCGAGTAGCCTCCTCATTTTATTTCAACGTTTTGCTTCTTTGTTTTTATCATTTTCTAGGTATACCACTCTATGAAAGTGTTTGGAAACAACAGAAGTAATGGAATACTTTACTGAGAAATTGATTATTCTGCTGCAATCTGATGACTAAATATTGAAAAGCTCAGAGCAGGCATTGAGGATGAGTTCTAAGCAGAACATGCTTGCAGGTCTGGGAGACAATGGATTAGGATTTCTCCACAGAGAGTGGGAAGTCCCATGACAGGGATGCAAAAATAGTGTAGCAAGGGATAGGAGGACGAGAGGAGGAGGAGAAGTAGGATGGAGGGCCTGGTGAGACCACATTGCAGACTTTGTCCTTAGTGTAAGGGGAAGCACTTCCTCCAAGGGCATCCGACAAAGACTCAATGAACTTTCCACAGCTTGGTAAGCATTAGACATTGTGGGATATTGAATTCCAGTATCAGCATTACTAGAGACAACTTTGTAAACTTTGATCGAATAGATAACATCTGTGTTTCTCAGTTTGTTCATCTTAAAATCAGAGATTTTTAAATACATTTTTCTACAAATTGTTTCTAGCTCTGTAATTCCAGTGACCAAGCATATTGATAGAAACTCAAAAGGTATAGAAGATCTATCAAGGAGTTAATCCCAGAATAGATCACAAAAATTGCTTTTAAATTTATTTTTATTTTTATTTTCTAAATACACACTGTCACTAATTGTTGTCAAATACAACAACAAAAAAGAGACTTCATGTAGCCATAAAAATGTAACTATTAATGACAATAGAGAAATGTCTAGGTTTTAGTTTAAGATAAGAAAATTTATACAATTTCTTAATCTTACTTAAATACAGAAATAAATACAGAAATACCAAATATAGAACTCTTTTCTAAGTTTTTATTTTCTTCTTTTTAATCCCCTCAAATCAATTACATAATGTAGGCAGACAAAAAGGCTGGGATCACTCAAAATCCTAGAAGAAAACTTTAGCCTGTCTTCCATGAACACAACCAAACTTTTGAGCTTTTTACCTATGGAGTAGAGCTGAGTTATGATCAGTGATGATTTATGTCTGATCCCAAATTTGACATGCATAAAGTTGATACTTCAGTGTTCATATTATAGAAAACCCTTGGCTAGAACAAACCATAAAAAAATTTAAAATAGAGGAACCAAGATAGTGGTATAAGGTATATACCTGTACATGCTGCCTCTCACAACCACACAAAACTACAACTAAAAGACAAAATAACTATTCCCTGGAACCATGGGAAAGCTTGCAGAGTGGAAGTACTACAACTAGAAGGAAAGAAAAAAGTGCATTGAGACCTAGTAGGATGTGCAGTCTCAGAAGGGCAGAGGTACTAAACTACATGCAAATTGGGCTGGCATGTGCTGTTTTTTTCAATTGGAAGGAAGTTACAAGTTTCCAACTGCTCAGAACTCCAGTTTCCGGTAAGATTCTGTGGAACCAGACTCATACAGGGAGAAACTGGACTGTCGGCCATCAGGTCGGAAAGAGAGGGTGGCCTTCTCATAGAGGTGCACACAGGAATCATTGTTTACTGTGCTGGGATGCAGATACGCGACACGGGTATGCAGAAATAGGAGACTCAGAGAGGGCTGACTGGCAGCCATTGCTGTTTGCCATGCCCTAGCCTAGTGATTCTCTGAGACCCCACCCCCACTAATTTACAAATCCACCAAGCTATGTGCAGTGGCTTTTGCATATGAACAGCCTGTCCTCTTGCAGCTTAACCTAACAAATTGCAACAGGGTCAGACAATTCAAAACGTCCAAGCTCCAACCAAAGAGGAGAAATCTGCAGATCTCCCTGTAGCTCCTGCTGGGTGGCCTCAGACAGTAGCTGACTTTCACCTCCTTGAAGATCCAGGAACCAGTGTACCTAGAGGTCAGTGTGAGATGACACCAGATTTTCAACTCCTCACATACATAAGTGACACACTCAAGAAGCACACCTGGTGAGCACCAAAGCCCCTCTGAAGCAAGTATTGCCCCATAGGCATGTCTCTAGCACAGCAGTTTTTTTTATTACAGACAAAGCTAATCCTCACAATCAATTGGCCTGGAGGTCAATTCCTCCCAGTGTACTAATAGCAATCATGGCTTAACTACAATAAGACTGTGTACCCAGACTACAAAGGGGTGTACCAAGAGTGTCCACCTCAGGTGATTGGGAAGGTGGAACTACTCGGCCATAAAGGACAACTAGCACACAAAGCCACTCCATCAACATAGGGAAGCAGCCAAAATGCAGTGACAAAGAATCATGTCACAAATGAAAGACATGAAGGAAAGCAAACAACTGGACATAGAGTTCAAAACCACATTTAAAAGGTTACTCAAGAACCTTCTACAAACTGCTGAGAAACTTAGTGAGACAAGGATCTTAATGATAATGCCAAAAAAATGGAAAAGGACTAGTCAGAAATTAAGCATGCACTGTCTGAAATAAAGAATAATATATAGAAATCTAACAGCAGACTAGAGGACCCCAATAATCAAACCAAAGATTTGAAATATGGGGAAGCAAGAAACACCTAACCAGAAAAACAAAAAGGAAAAAGAGTCCAAAAATGTGAAGATGGTATAAGGAGCAACTTCAAGTGTAGCAACATCAGAATTATGGGGATGCCAGAAAAGAGAGAGCAAGATACTGAAAACCTATTTGAAGAAATAATGAGTGAAAACTTCCCCTACCTGGTGAAAAAAAATAGACTTACAAGTCCAGGAAGCACAGAAAACTCCAAACAAAAGGAATCCAAAGAGGACCACACCAAGACACATCATAATTAAAATGCCAAAGGCAAAAGACAAAGAGAAAATCTTGAAAGCAGCCAGAGAAAAACAGTTAGTTACCTACAAGGAAGTACCCATACGAATGTCAACTGATTTCTCAACAGAAACTATGCAGGCCAGAAGGGAGTGGCAGAAAATATTCAAAGTGATGAATAGCAAGAACTTACAACCAAGATTACTCTACACAGCAAAGCTATCATTGAGAATTGAAGGTCAGATAAAGAGTGTCACAGACAACAAAAAGCTAAAGGAGTTCATCAACACCAAACCAGGATTATATGAAATGCTGGAGGGTATTTTAAGAAGAAGGATAAGAAAAAGGTAAAGATAAAAATTATGAACAACAAAGTGATAACAAATAATACCTATCAACAAGTGAATCTAAAAATCAAGTGAATAAGGAATCTGATGAATGGAATAAACTGGCGAATATAATAGAATCAGGGGCATAGAAAGAGAATGGACTGACAATTTGTGCGGGGAAGGGAGTATGAGGGATCCGGGAAGAGATTGGACAAAAATCTTACACCTATTGGTGAGGACAGTGGCGGCGGGTAAAGGTAAAGGGTGGGGATGGGGAATCAGGCGGAGGGAAGCTATGGGAGGAAAAAAAAGAGGAACATCTGTAATAAACTGAACAATACAGATTTATTTTTAAAAAAGACAATAAAAGTTCTCTCTGGCTAAAAAAAAAAATTAAGATAATCAGATGTGGGGAAGATAGACTACATAGGTTAAGCTTTATGTAAATCATATGATCTCTATGAAATTAAGATATCTCAATCATTGCATAACTTATGTCCAAACTTCCCTTTACCATCCTTCATTGTTATGCTACAGGAGGAGAAAAATATGTTAGAAAACTTAGTGGAAGAAATGTTTATCTCTCCTCTTAAGATGTGATAGAAACAGCTATAGTTACTCAGAAAACAAACCAATCAAGATAATAGTGGGAACCATTAATTTATTTAAAACTTCATTTGCCAAATAAAATTTAAAAACTTGTCACATTCCATGTATTTGATGCTGACAGACAAGACAGACAAGGTTTCTGCTCTCCTGAAGTGTATAATCTACCTGTGTACACAGCATGGACATTTGTGCACAAAAGAACATATAAAACAGAGTCCTCCATTGCTCTCAGAAAGCAGGAAAACCTCTGAGAAGCCATGTGTAAGGGTAGATCTAAAGTAAAAGTCTACCAACAATAGCTGAGAACTTCGGAAAAGTTTCAACTTCCTAGCAATTAGGGAGCCAATCAATCCTGAAGTTTTCCCTTCATTTCGTGACACCATCAAGACACAAACCAAGCTGTGACAGGGTGAACTTTACTTCCAGCCCTTTTTTGAAAATCTCCTGGGTATCTCCACATATATTTCAGCCTCAGCACCATTAAGGGATTGGGCATGAATATTCTTTAAACCTTTGATCATTTCAAGAGGGTAGGACGGGATAGGAGGAGTTTTTCACGCTGGGAATTCTTATGTCATTGTTCAATGTAATACATAACACACCTGTCATTTTCACAGGAAAAAGCCCAGTTGCCTTTTAAAAATTCAGCCCTAAGGGGCTCTCCTGTGATATATGCCCTAGAAGACAGATAACTAGGGGGACTCTTTGAGTGAAAGAATCCTGGGTTTTATTGCTCTCGGATGTAGCCACCTCCAGAGCTGTGGAAGGAGTTGCTATTTAATTAGAGAGATTAAACCAGAAATGTACTTTTTTCCTAACAAAAGAAAAAGACGGGGGCCCAGGGGAGTTCCGGGTGTCTATAGCCTGCCCAGAAGGCAGGATTTGCTTCTTTAAAACGACTCATCTATATTTCTGGATTCGGGCTCTCTATATTCACCTCATTTTATTCATGCGGATGAATAACTGTCCAGTGTCCAGCCTTATCTGTCCTCACTTATGTGGTTCAGTGTATAATAAAAAAGCCTCCAGATTGCTCAGTAGAAAAACCATTATAGAAGTACCTGTTTATATAAACGAGGGTAGAAAAAAACACATAACTACTTATTTTTGTGAGATGCCAGGAAGATTTCAATTTGTGAAGTTATGTTTTTCTTTGACACCTGTTTTCTCATCATTGAGAAAAGAAGCCATATACAGATTTAAGATACACGGGGGCTACGGGTGAGAATAAGACATACAAGGTTTGAATGGGAATCACTATTTCGAGGGTGTTGCAATGTACTCAGCAGGTACAGACATTATTCTCGGTTTTAAATGAGCCATCGCCATTCTCCAGCCTTTGCTTTTATAAATTAACAATGATAAGATACAAGGCAAATCCAATACAATGGCTCTGAACACATGTCCATGTTGTTGGTACATGAATGAGATCCTTTGTGCTGATTGGGATTTCAGAGTAGCCCAGCTGGCCTGGAGGAAACTCAAATGGCAGAAACCAGAGTTGTAACGGATGCCATCTTGCTGCATGAGACAAATTTAATTCCTATTCCTTGTGGCCAGTGCAAATCTTTCAATACTTCATTTCAACCCAAAATTCTATTTTTGTGCTATTTGAGATCTCTTATTCGGTAACTTCACCTTATCTCTTTAACCTCAGCTATTGCTTCTGCTCCAACTACATCTAATATTCCAATTCTGATAAAACTCTTTGCTCTTGTTTTAACTACTGTGTACTCTCAAATTTCCAGGCCTTTGTAAGTCGTATTCCCTTGACTCATATTTCCTTTTTTTTTTCTTCTCAGCCTTCTGCTTTCAAATTTCAACCTGTCTTTAGAATTCAGTTCAAATACTGCCTTTATTGTTGAAACTATTACAAGTGTCCTCTAATTTCCCTATGGACCCCATCTTGCCTGCCCCCAATCCCCATCCCAGGCCTCCACCACATTATTGCCTGTGTCCATGGATTATGCATGTATATGCATACAAGATTTTGGTTGATCTTTTCCCATCTTAAAGAACATTTTATGCTCTCATTAGGCTTACAACTTCCACTTCTACAAGATCATGTTGGTGTCCCCATTTTAGCACTACATTTATTTAATGAATATTTGTTGAGCAACTATTAAGTGCCAGGTACGTTATGACAGTCAAGCTATCACATCAAGGATGCTTGATACTTCAGGGATATGTCTTTTCAATGAGAATATATTGATAATGGATCGAATTCTAATTATCTGTATATCCCAAGGACCTGGCATGGTTCTTGTTTTTAATAAAGGATTTCATAAATACCTAATTTATTAACTGATTGACTAGATATATTTTATGATGTCCTGATTATGGACACATTCAATATCATCTGCAACCCTTGTTATCGCACTACTGAACTCTGAAGTACCCCATGCGATCAGGGAGTTTGTAAAATCATTTATTCATCCATTGATCAAGTGAATGTTGAGCACATAATTCAGATTTCTTTAGTATTCTCTTGTTTTCTCATCAAGCCTTGCTTGTTCCTTATCCTCTAAGGTCATTTCCTTATGGGTCAGCCATTGTGAACCAATCTTCCCCCTGACTAAATGAAATACTAATAAGGGGTTAAAGAGAGCCATTTGAAAAGACTTTTAAAATTACACATTTTTCATTACACTATGGAACCACAAGGAGTGGTGAACCATATCATAGGACATTTACATTCCAGGTTGAACTAGTTGCAATCTACAGAACTCCAGGATTTTCTATTTGAAGAGACTTTTCAGGTTACTTAATCCCACATCCACCACAGGCTTCTAGTTCATCACTGACAGAACCTCCAAACTCTGATTTCTTCCGAAGAGGAAGGCTAATACTATTTTAAGACACTTTTCTCCATTTTAGTGTTTTTAAAGTCTTTTCTGTTGCTGTTTGTGAACAAAAGTCTGTTGTCTTAAAACTCCCAGGTACTGAAAGTCATTAGAATAAATAATAATGTGTCAAAGGCAACTTATTTTTAGGCTTAGATCTTCCACTTCTATAGGATCATGTTGGTGTCCCCATTTTAGCACTTCATTTATTTAATGAATATTTGTCGAGCAACTATTAAGTACCAGGTACATTATGACAGTCAAGTATGATACTTCGGTGAATTTTTCTCCCACCTTAGAAAAAGTTGTTGAGGTGAACTTCAAAGTCAGCGTTGCCAGTGTTCAGGCTGGGATCCTTCCTAGTTTGGTCCTTTATGGCCCAAGTTAGAGGCAAGAGCTACAAGTATTTAAGGTAATCAGTCACTCTGCTGGTATCTGCTCTGTCATATCACTGGAAGCCCTAGCTCACCCCCTCTGGGTTATTAAACTGGCCTTTTTATCTTCATCATGGGCACATTTTACTTTCCTGTGTCAATCACCAGTTACAGAGGGCCCACTGTGACAGAGTTCTCTGTTCTAGGCTCAGTGGAAACATTACCCAAGCATCCATGGCAGTCATAGCTCTTCATAGCAGGAGCTTGCGTTAAAGAGAGAGTATGGCCAAAACCGGTTTGGCTCAGTGGAGAGAGCATCGGCCGGCAGACTGAAAGGTCCCAGGTTCTATTCCGGTCAAGAGTACATACATTGGTTGTGGGCACATCCCAAGTAGGGGGCCTGCAAAAGGGGGTTGATCGATGTCTCTCTCTCATCGATGTTTCCAACTTTCTATCCCTCTCCCTTCCTCTCTGTGAAAAATCAATAAAAATATATTTTAAAAGAGAGAGAGAAAGAGAGAGAGAGAGAGAGAGAGAGAGAGAGAGAGAGAGAGAGAGAGAAAATATGGAGTACGCACTCAATTTCTCACTCTTACTATTATTCTTTCTGTCAACTTTGTGGAGCATCCTACTGGGGTCAACAGCATGTCTGTACTGGAAATATCTGGGGCTTAGGTTACAGCTACTTTATTTTAAAATCCTTTAAGATACAGCCACACTGTTGTTTCCCATCATATGAGACATGGATGACTGAATGTTCTAGCTTTAAGGAGAAAAAGGCAGGCCTCCAACCTGACTTTGTCACTCAGCAGAGATCATTTCTGATTACATCTGAGTCCTTAAGCCAAGGGCCGCAGATATGTATTATGTCTACATTTGGGCTTCATTATTTAACCCTCCCAGAAATGACATACAAATTAACATGTGTGCTATATTTTTGAGAATAGGGCATTTTATAACTTTCATCGGAAAATAAGTGCTAAGTAATAAGAGATACATCAAGTTTAAAGAAGGTAAACATGTACATTCTCTGTTTCTAATAATTGTTTCTCTCTCCTTTGTGGCTTTATTTTATTTTATTTTTGTTCAGTATCTAAAATTCAGCACAACAAAACAAACCCCAAAATTGAAAACAATAACATACACAACAACAACAAAAATGTTTTGTAGCCGAGACTGGTTTGGCTCAGTGGAAAGAGCGTTGGCCTACGGACTGAAAGGTCCCAGGTTCGATTCCGGTCAGGGGCATGTACCTTGGTTTCGGGCACATCTCCAGTGTGGGGCGTGCAGGAGGTGGCTGATCGATGTCTCTCTCTCATCGATGTTTCTGACTTTCTATCCCTCTGCCTTCCTCTCTGTAAAAAATCAATAAAAATATATACATTAAAAAAATGTTTTGTAGAGCTTACTATTTACTATCCTATGAAAATATTGGAAATAAATGTAAAACAGAGTTATTCAAGCCTTTAAAGCAAATTGATGTTTATTTGAGAGTAGGTTCTAGATCATTATATATCAGTATTGATCTTTGGGGGCCTTATCATTATCGTTTACCAGTTGAATATACATATAGATCTTTAAATGGAACAAAAAGTAGAAAAGGAAAAATAAAATGGAGTTGTGGTTAAAGATAGTGACCAAATAGGTCAACTATCAAAGCTTTGCCTGATAGATATTTTTCCTGTGTTTCATTATTTCTGTCAGTTGCTCTGGGGACAGAGAAACCGTGTGCTGTTATGAGTTTTCCCAAGGAGGGTGGGTGGAGGGGAAGGCAGTTAAAAGGCTTTTGAGTTCAACAAATGTGTCCTGAGAGCCAAATGGAACAGGGATGAAATCCTAGCGAAAGCCCGCAGGGAATAATTTGCTGTTAGCAGCATCTGGGAAGGAAGTGTGGCAACCGCTGCAGAGTTTTGTTTAGAGAACAAATGGAAGAAAAGGGGCTTTAAAAAGGTAGGTTTGGAAGGAGGGGGGGGGGGGAGAAAGTGACGGAGGCCTCAAATGAGTTTGGGGATTTAGGAAGGAGATTTAATAGACTGAATAGCAAGTCACCACTAAAGAAGTAAAAACCTGAGCGAGAGACATCAGTAAGAATGCACGGTGTTAGTGCGTGGGCTATGAACCTAAAAGCAAACCGAAATTAAATAGTTTATTATTCCTCTGGCTGCTTCTACCACTAATACTGTGTTTTCCCTCAAGAACCGGCTTTTTGAAAATCCGTATTAATCATGGAGACCAGTGTTTGTACTTACCCGAGGGCGACCTATTGTCAAGCTGCCTTAATACTTACCTCGCCTGGTTCCTGGGAGCAGGCTGGCGGGAGACTGAGCTGAGGTCTGTGGGGTGGGCCAGCTGCAGGAGGCCCCCTGACCTTGGCCTGGCAGTGATTCCCGGGGTCCTGTAGGGCAGAGCTCCCTGTTCTCATGTAGACAGTGTCTTCATCTGGCAGGTATCATCATATCAGTGTTTACATATATGGGCTATTTTTATATCGACAGTGTCATGTGGTTTGCATTTCAGTTGTCATCCAGTTTATATATTAGGAAGAGGCCAATATTTGAACCTGGGTCTGTTTGCAGATCCTGGGTTTTCCCATTATGCAAACATTCAGTCACAAAGAAGTTAAGTTATAAACTGAAATTTCTATCATAACGATATCAACAGAAGATGATTTAGATATCTGATAATATATATATATATATATGTATATATGTAATTGACAATATATATATAATTGACCGAATGACCAATTGCTCTGATGCACCCTGACTGTCAGGGGGCAGATGCTCAATGCAGGAGCTGCCCCTTGGTGGTCAGTGAGCTCTCGCAGCCAACCTCCCATGACCTGCCAACCTCCTGTGGTCCCTCCCCCTGCTGGCCGGCCCTGATCGGCCCTGATCAGGACTGAGTGAGATGGCCCTGATCACCAGGCTGAGGGACCCCACCCAGGCGACCTTGCTAACAGTTTTCAACTTGTGGGTCTTGACCCACAAGTTGAGAACCGCTGCTGTAGAGCCTAAGACCATCAGAAAACACAGATATTTACATTATGATTCCTAACAGTAGCAAAATTACAGTTATGAAGTAGCAACGAAAATAATTTTAAGATTGGGGGTCACCACAACATGAGGAACTGTATTAAAAGGTCACAGCATTAAAAAAGGTTGAGAACCACTGCTAGAGCCTCTTTGATTATTATTTCCATTTGACAGATAAGTTATTTAGTGTTTTTTTAAACTTATATAGAGTTACAGAACTAGTGATAAAGGTTGTATTTATAGCCTATTCAGAACCCAAATTCTTACCAAAGTGTTTTATGTAAAAATTGGCAACCTCAGAATTTTCAAAAGACAACAACTGATCAGGATGATAAATTAAGTGGCAGCTAGGATTATTGATGATTAAAGAAATTTGGAAGTTCTTAGGCATTTATTTATATTCAACATGATAATTTGTATATCTTTGACGCTGAATAAAAAGGGTAGCATTATAGGTTCACATACATGCATTTTTCCTAATTCATTGAAGCAGTATTTTCATCTTTACAGTCATCACCATCTTGAAAATAACCTAATGAGCATTGCCCTTTATATATTTCTAAATAGCCTCATGTACAATATCTAATTTATCTTTCACAAATCATCTTTGAGATACTTAGCATTATCCCTAGTTGAGACATAAGGAAAATGATATAGAAAGGGTAAGAAAACCCATGAAAGCTAATGAAATTATAACCCAAATATCTCTATGACTCACTCCAATCTGTCAACATTGATTTTGCTCCATTTCTGAAAAACATACAAACCAAACAAACAAAACCACAGAAATTTCTCTCCCCTTCTCTTCCACCAGTAACTCCCAATTAGTGGCTTAGATTCACAGTTGCATAGAGGGGTGTGAAAGGCAAACCAAAATGGCAGGAGAATAAAAAAATAATAAAAATATTTTAATTATTTTAAGTTTTTAAATGTTAATACTTTCACTTAGAAAACATGATTTGGCAATTACTCCATACAACCCAGAGTTTATTGGCAGAAATGAATAGATATGATGACCATGTCCTCTCATCTCAAGGATTTGAAAGTCCATGAGTAAAACAGATACAGGAACAAATCACAGTAACACAATATTGCAGTAGAGATGCCATGTAGGGCTATGGAAGTGGTAGAAATGAGTAATGAATTCTGTCTCAGAGATCTAAGAGTCTCTAGAGAGGAGAGGGTATTAGATTTAGGACTTGGGATATTATTGGTAATTCACCAGGTGGAAGAGATTGTAAGGATACATAGGTGATGATACTAGTGTGTGCGAAGAAAGGCACAGATGCAGCAATGTTTCCCAGGTCATCTCTCCTGATTAGAAAGAGTTCGATGATAATTAGTGTCTGGAGCACAACCAACCCTATTTTGTTACTCAATTTAATAAAATGTCTTGAGAATGTAGACCTGCATATCAAGAAAATATTCATTTCTATATTCCTGACTTGCCACTAATTGGCTGTGTGGCCTGAGGGGAGTCACTTTCCTTCTTAGGATCTCTGTTTCCTCATCTGTACAAAAAAAGAGAGTTGGTCTCAGTTCTATAAATATTTTAGTATCAGTGGAAAATCCTCCAAATTATTTCCTCTCTACCTATTCTTCTTTTTTAAATACAGTTTTATCTATTTTAGAGAGGAAGGGAGAGTGAGAGAGAGATAGAAACATCAGTGCTGAGAAAGAATAATCAATTGGCTGCCTCCTGCATGCCCCACACTGGGGATGGAGCCTGCACCCAGGGCATGTGCTCTGACCAGGAATTGGACTGTGACCTCCTGGTTCATAGGTTGATGCTCAACCTCTGACCCATGCCAGCCAGGCCCCCAATAGATTCTTCAGTTGGACATCTGATTATTGGTCACAGTTATTTTGTAATTCTGGTAAATTGAACAAATACTGAATGCTCAGAGGCTTTGAACATTCATCATGCCACCTGTATGGCAGGCTGCCCTTCTAACGGTGGTCCAAAAATAACCTACTGACTGCACTGACTACGTCTATTAACTTCAGTATTTTAGACACAGAATTTTGTGAAACTTCAGTAAGCCAATAAATTTCTCAGAGTGTGTATTTGTGTGTGAGAGACTTTTTGGAGTTACATACCTTGATTTCCTATGGAAAGATTAATGTCTCTGACAATTATTTGTTGAACATTTAATCTATACCAGACATGTCTTTTCCTATTACAGCATGCTTGTCACTTGAGAATGTCATGAAATAATAATAGAACAACATCTAGTTGAATGCTGGAGATATTAATTACTTTAGAACAATATTGTAACACAAGAAAGCCCAGGAGAAAAAAGTAAGTTTACCTTGAAGTAAAGTTTATCGCTCCACAGTTATTTTTTTATCCTTCTCCTCCATACCATTGTCATCTCTGCCACCATTACCATCACCCCTGTATTGGCAAAAAACACTGGAAGAGATACATGTACAGAGAGGAAAAGTATAACCAAGCAAATGCATATTGCTCTCTGGGGATTTGTTCCATGGCTTATTCAGAGAAGATCCCCTTTTGGCTATGCTAAGTAGACCTAGATTTACAAAACTAAAAAGTAGTCCCTTAAAAGTAGACAATATTCTGCACTGTAAATAGTCACCAGGATGCAAAGTACAACTTAGAGAATATAGTCAATGATATTATAACTATATTTTTATTTGTTGGTTGCAAGACTTATTGGGAAAATTACTTTGTAAATTATATAAATGTCTAATCACTATGCTATACATCTGAAACTGATATAACATTTAATGTCAATGTACTTATAAAATTTTAGTATAAAAAATGAAAAAATATATACATACACTCTCAAATATTGCTGAAATCATACAAGTTCTCTTTTGTAACCAACTACTAACCAAAAATATAGACTTTAGAGTTTAAAAAACTAAAAATGGAACTCCAATTTGACTCAGTGATTCCACTCCTACGAATATGTCCTAAAAAACTAAAAACACCAATCAGAAATGATATGTGCACTCTCATGTTTATAACAGCACAATTTACAAGATCTGGAAACAGTCTAAGTGCCCATCAGCAGATAAGTGGATTAAAAAACTGTGGTATATCTACACAATGGAATACTATGCTGCTGTGAAAAGGAAGGAACTCCTACCATTTGCAACAGCATGAATGGATCTGGAGAATATTATGCTAAGCGAAATAAGCCAGTTAGAGAAAGATAAAGATCACATGATCTCACTCACTTGTGGATTATAATGAACAATATAAACTGATGAACAAACACAAATCCAGAGACAGAGAAGCATTAATCAGATGCTCAAACCTCAGAGGGAAGAAAGGGGAGGGTGATGAAAAGGGGGAGAGATCAAACAAAGGGCTTATATGCAGGCATCTAAGCATAATCAATAGACACAGACACCAGAAGGGTGAGGGCATAATCAATAGACACAGACACCAGGTGGGTGGGGGGTGAAAGAAATGGGAAGATAAGGACCCTTATGTAATACCTTAATCAATAAAAAAAATGAAGAACATTTGATAAAAGTCTAAACTGCATAATCCCAAACAAACCTAGACTTCCATTTGAAATTTTACAGCTGCCATTGAAGAAAGTTACATGTAATCATTGTTACGGGATTAAAAAATCTATTGAAAAAAAGACCAAGAAAGTTTATCATTGTAGCTATGTTTAACTGTCATAGGCCACTTACAGGATTTTTAAGAGTCATTATTTCCCAATGGGTAGACTTGAGCAGGAATCTGATGAATGAATAAGAGAGAGTAGGCTAGAAAATTCTAAGCAGGTGGAACACCAAGAGAAAGTCTGAGGAAAGCCCTGGGGAATCCTAGGGATACAGATAAGAGTACATTGCCCTACCTCAGTGGATAGAGCATTGGCTTGCGAACCGAAAGGTTGTAGGTTTGATTTTGGTCAAGAGCACATATCCAGATCATAGGCTTGATCCCCAGTGGGGCACTTGTAGGAGGCAGCTGATCCATGATTCTCATCATGGAGAGTACATCAAAGGTAAAGCCAGAGTGAAGGTTGTAGCAGCCCATGACACTTTTGAGCCGGAAGGAACACAGTTGTTCCCCATCAGGAAGATTAACATGGGAGCAAAGTGTAAGATGAATAGCATCAGGCAGTGGTTGGAAGTGAATTTCAATCAGGAAACCAGTGAAAGGAAGTAGATTCCAGAGAATAAATGCTACTGAGATAATTAAAATGGAAAGCAGACAATCAATAGGAAATATGTTAGGAAGGCTGAAGCTATTGGATTGGAAAAAAAAAATCTAAATGATACAAAGTTGAGAGTCAAATCTGAGATCCTGGTAGTATGCTGTGTCATGATATAGAAACTGTTTGCCGGTAAAATTACATATTTACTCTTAAAGGTTGAAAAATTCTGTAGAAAACCCCAGATAAGAATTCCTGTGGAATATTAGAAATGTAGTTCAAGAGAAAGCTTAGGGTTGCAGCATTTCCTGTAGAGGTGATTTTCAATTTATATGGGTAGATTATATTTTTCATATAGTCAGCACAAAAGGACAAAAAAGGGAGGTGTGGAGATCTTTATGAAATATATATTTAATCACAGGAAGAAGGAGGGAAGCAAAATAAGAAGCTAGTAACAAGAAATATGTCAGAGAGAAAGAGAGAAAATATATAAATGAGTAGGTATTGAAGGACACAGAAAGATTTAAGGGTAATGGAGAATTAGAGGAAAGAGAAATATATATTTTATATCTAATAGTAGCGTAACCTTCAAAAAGAAGCTGTGTGTACTTTAAGTAGTGAGGGGGGGGGCGAGTCAAGTTGTGAGGGATTAAGAAACATTTGGTCAATATCAATCAAATTCACAGTTTAATTTGTCCCTCTACCTGCAAAGTTACTAACAGTCTAGAGATGCAGAATCTTTCAGTTGTAGTAGTTGGTGATTTTGTTAAGGTTGTACATTTGATATGAACTGAATTCAGGCCCATGGTCTTCTAAAGTGATGGATGATAATAACAGTGATGGGCAAACCTTATTCCTAAAGTACTTATAACCTTACGTACCATGGTATAGACTATAGAATAAAATGCACCTATAGGATACCAACAGAGGTCAGTTACCTGTTAGAACTCAGTGTTTCTGCCGAGACCGGTTTGGCTCAGGGGACAGAGCGTCTGCTTGTGAACTGAAAGGTCCCAAGTTCGATTCCGGTCGGGGGCATGTACCTTGCTTGGGGGAACATCCCCAGTGGGGGGCGTGCAGGAGGCGGCTGATCGATTCTCTCTCTCATCGATGTTTTTGACTTTCTATCTCTCTCCCTTCCTCTCTGTAAAAAAATCAATAAAATATATTTAAAAAATAAAAAAAGAACTCAGTGTTCTTAGTATATCAGATTACACACTTACATATTGTTGAAGTAGAATAATAAGTTGATTTAGTAAAGCCTTTCCATTTCCAAAATATATTGCTCTTTTTCTCGCATATCTTACTGGCTATTTCAACAGCTTATTCTAGCCAAATTTCAGCATCTGTAGGACATAAATTGCTGGGCAAGGATTATGAGGGTAGTGATGGTGATGGTGATAATTGCTACAATTTCAGGGGCACCTACCCTGTTTCAGCTGCTTGATGAGCTGATGTATACATGTTAGCCTCACCTACTATTTGAGGAGGAGGAAGGACTCTATGTTTTTGCAGGAAGCTTGCATTTGGTAGGACCATCTCTCTCTGAGCTCATTAGCCTTCAACAAGCTTGATCTTACAGTAATACTATTTATCACTTCTCATCTTCAAAGTACTGGGCAAATATTAGCTGATTTGTTTGTCAAACACTCAGTATTTTCTAAGTATGCATTGTTGTTCTTATTCCTTTGTCACGAATGCGGGCTGGTCCTCTACATAACTTTTCTGAGGAAGTGGAGCGCTATTAGAAAAGCCAAGAATTTGACTCAGAAATATATGTTTTGATGCTTTCTCTGCCTCGGGAACATGTGTCTCACTTTCTATGGAAAACTTGTGTTAATATGATGTACTTGTCATGTGAATCTTTAAAAGCATATCTGAGATATGACAGCATACATTTATTTAATAGACACAAAGTCCCCCACCCCCAACACACAAAGTGAAAATTATCTTTATATGTTATTTGATGATTTAGTGTTTCTCACTGATGGTTTAGACATTACCAAAGCCTCATACAGAATATAAATCTCATCAGAGGCCATGGATGCTCTTTTTTTTTTAACTGTCCCTCCTTACTAAGTAGGTCTTATGTCCACCACATTTGATCCACTTTAGATTAAGTAAAGGATTCTACAGGGGAAGTTTATATTGAAGGATACTGTGATTCCCAATCCCTAATAAGCCTGACTCACTTTTGACGCTTATTACAAACATGAGCTTTTATAAAACTTTCTCTGACTTTCAAGCTGCAGATCCTTCTTTCTTTTTCCAAGTTGCCTGGGCCCCAAACTTTGTATTTGTTACTTTCTGTATCTCACCTTAAACTCTTCCCCCAAAATAATGAATATAAAATCTTCTCATTACACCTTGTAGAAATGTACTATTTCTTCCTTCCTTTTTTAATCCCTGTGGCTAGACATTTAGTGCAAATACATTCCTAATAGGTTCCCGGTTTGCATTCAACATGTTTTACCATGGGTAAGTAATCAAATCATATATACAACCCCAAGGGAGCGATCCTGTGTTCCTCTAATAGGTACAGGTGAAGGTAATCGAGAAGAGGGTAGACCGACTGACTTTCTGTGGAAGCTAATTAAAACTTTTCGGGTTCTTGCCAAAACCGGTTTGGCTCAGTGGATAGAGCACTGTCCTGCAGACTGAAAGGTCTCAGGTTCGATTCCGGTCAGGGGCATGTATCCTGGTTGCTGGCACATCTCCAGTAGGGGGCGTGCAGGAGGCTGCTGATCGATGTCTCTCTCTCATCGATGTTTCTAACTCTCTATCCCTCTCCCTTCCTCTCTGTAGAAAATCAATAAAATATATTAAAAAAAAAAACTTCCTGGGGTTCTACTACCTGGCATGTGAGAGTTCCTGGGGGTTCGCCATCCCTCCCATGCCCAAGAGAATGTTCTCTAACATCCTGGTGGGTAGGTCCCTAGTCCACTGATACAGACTCTGACAGCCACATGTAAAATAAAAATAATATCAACAAAAAACAAACATAAAATAATCCAAACAAACCACCACCACATGTAAAATAAAAATAATATCAACAAAAAACAAACAAAATAATCCAAAAAAACCACCACCACATGTAAAATAAAAATAATATCAACAAAAAACAAACAAAATAATCCAAAAAAACCACCACCACATGAAACAATTAAACTAAGGAGTCAGAAACAGTGAAGCCGCTATTTGAGAAACTTCCCTAGGGGTCTATTAGCAGGACCCAGCTCGTGAAAAAGGGGATTCTCCAGAGTTAGGGAGGCACGACAGGGAGGCAGCCATATCCTTGTATATGTGAGCTGATGTCTGTGGTCTAGTATCATTTTCACCAAATTTATTATTTTTAAGGTTGTCTTTGCTGGCTGCCCTTGTTTTGTTCATTTTATTTGTGTTTGTTCAGGGTCTGTGTTATTTGTCTGCTTAAACTGGAATTCAACTATTGTTGGGTTATTTCTTCCCTAAAGAATCTGGTTGCAGCCCAGCCTGCATGGTTCAGTGGTTGAATGTCAACCTATGTACCAGAAGGTCATGGTTTGATTTCTGGTCGGGGCACATGCCTGGATTGCAGGCTCAATCCCCAGTGTGGGGCATACAAGAGGCAGCCAATCAATGATTCTCTCTCATTATTGATGTTTTTGATCTTTCTCTTCCCCTCTCTTCCTTTCTGAAGGCAATTATATATACATATATATATATATAAAAGAATCTAGTTCCACTGTGAGGCCTTGATAGACTAGTCTGCCTATGGTAACTGACCCCTAGTTGATTGGGATTGGAGATTAGTCTCTCTCTCTCTCTCTCTCTCTCTCTCTCTCTCTCTCTCTCTCTCAAAGCTTTCTGTTTATTGACAGTTTTTTTTTTTGGTGGGGGGGTTGGGGAGAGATATAGCATCAAGGAGAAAATGGCAATTATTTGAGCAATTTGCTTACATTGGTTGCTTTCTTGTTAATATGGTGGTTGTTTGTGTGTTCATAAGCATTTAAGGTATCACCTTCTCTGCTATATAGCTTTGTTCTATTCTATTAGTTCAGTATCAGCCACTGGAGTATATGTTTTTCAAGGAATGTCAAGTTAGTACAGAATTTAGCATCACATTCATGCTAAATGAACCTGGATAACATTGTAGATTAGCAGTGAAATCTTATAAAATGCATATTTGATATTGTGGCGAAATGTATAATGTAAGCCTCAATTTTGGCCTACTCTTATCCCCAGGAATGATAATGAAAATAATATAAAGAAAATAAGTTCTTATATTTAGGAAATGTTTGGGGCGAAAGAGAATATGTGATAAACTAGAAAATATTAAGTATTGCTTGGAAAATATCTTGGTTGTTTGCAGTGAAGTATATACCTGCGTAGTAGTTAATGAGTTTAAAGTAAAGGAAAAGCCAGTGTATTTTAAAGAAAAAAAAAAAGAAAGTTATGAGAGGATGAGAATAAAACATATGATCCAGGAAATTTAAATAAAAGTGTTTTTCTTCTGACTCCTCCTCCCTATTATTTCATCTCTCATAATATCCTCTACGTCTTCATATTGATCAGTTCAATATCTTCATAAGCACCCTATTTTATTGCTATTATATGCAGGTATGTGTGTTTTTAAATAGGTTGTAAATTATATTCATTTCTTTAATACCAACCTAGAAGCGAAAAGGGCCGCTGTTATTGTAGGTTATTATTCCTGCCTAAGTGATGACAGGAGAGGCAGAAACTATTTGGAGCTCCGTTCGAATTGCAGTTTTAACCACTGATGTAGTGCATGTCTGGAGGTGGCATTTCTAACCTTTTTATCAACTGGGTTCCACGGATCAGAATAAATGATAACAATAGCTCACCGCCTTCTGCTGGACAGATTTGCTACTTGAAAAACGAGCAGGGCCCTATTAAGAGAAGCCACAGTGCCCTAATGGGGAGCAGATCACAGGCCAGGTCTCTCTGCGGCTGTATTGCTCTGTGTGAGGGGACATGACCTTGCCTGTCTTTTTTCCCTGGGATCAGTTGAATGATAGTCTTCTTTTTTTCCCCCTGAATTGTTACAGCAAGAAGCGAGGAAGGATTGCAGATTTTTTTTTTTTTTGCCTTTTCCTTCAGAAAAGAGACATGGCCCATTTTAACATCCCCATTATCTATGTGTCTGTCCACAAAAGAGCTATTTGAAAGGCCCTATGGTTTCACAATGATGATAAGCCCTTTCTAATGCCGCTTGCACTGTCCAGAGTACCTGGGGCTCCATTTTCATACTTGCAATGGCAATTCATTTACCAACTGCCCCCAAACCTTTCTTACTCTGACCCACCCCTCAGATTTTGTTCCCTTTTATGTACCTTATGCTGTCCCTCCTTTTATGCCCACATATTGTACTTCTCCTTCAAGACGTAAGTCAAATTCTGCATTCTCTCTGAAGCAATCCTTACCCACTCTGACACACAGTACTATCTCCTTCTTTTGAGCTATGATAGATTCTTCTCAAGACCCATGTAGACACTGAAACTTCCAAAAATGCAATACCTGATCTTGTTATATTTTATTTTATTTTATTTTATTTTACTTTATTTTATTATCTCCTCCATTCTCTGTCCCTTCTTACATCTCCTCCATAATTACCCTAATTAAATGTTTCGCCTTTAAACATAAAATGTGCATAGCCATTAAATTTTTAGTGTTATTTTGTGAGTATATATTAACAATGATGATAAGCCCTTTCTAATGCCACTCTTTTCTGAAGGAAAAACAAAACAAAAAACCAATACATGTAGCATTGCACAATATTTGTTATTTTCTTTCTTTCATATTAAATAAAATAAGCAGGTTAAATAAGTAGAAATTAGATAGCTAAGTACTAAATAGATAGCAAGATACAGCACGAAACAAATAGATGGATGAATAAGTAGTAGAAACACACATGCCTAAGTAGAAACCTCATAGATTCACTTCAAAGCTTCAGTGGAGCTAATATGGAAGCAGAGAGCAATCAAAACCAAACTGTCTTGCCCTAACTGGTTTGGCTCAATGGATATAGTATTGGCCTGCGGACTGAAGGGTCCCAGGTTTGATTCTGATCAAGGGCATGTACCTTGGTTGCTGGCACATCCCCAGTAGGAGGTGTGCAGGAGGCAGCTAATCCATGTTTCTCTCTTATTGATGTTTCTTACTCTCTATCCCTTTCCTTTCCTCTCTGTGAAAAATCTATAAAATATATATTTTTTAAAAAAACTGCCATATTTACTTTCTAGTCCTCTTTTTAAACCTCATACAAACAAATGCACATTCTCCATCCAGGGAAGATCAAGTTTTTCCATGAAAATTACATGACTCAAACAACAGAATAAAAAGAAGAAGGAGGAGGAGGAGGAGGAGTGGGGGGAGGAAGAGGAGGAGGAGGAGGAGAAATAGAAATGAGTATGCTTTTTTGCCAAAACCAGTTTGGCTCAGTGGATAGAGCATTGGCCTGCAAATTGAAGGGTCCCAGGTTGGATTCCCATCAGGGGCATGTACCTTGGTTGCGGGCACATCTCCAGTGTGGGGCATGGAGGAAGCAGCTGATCTATGTCTCTCTCTCTCATTGATGTTTCTAGCCGTCTATTCCTCTTCCTTCCTCTTTGTGAAAATATCAATTAAATATATATTTTTTAAAAAATGAAAGAAATGAGTATAATTTTGGTCTCACTCATACTTTAAGACAAGAACCATTTGGCTATCTCAGAGAGAACTCATCTTTTCTACATTTATGGAAAAGTTGTATGTGTGACTATCCACACTCCAGTTGTGAATGTAATGTTTCCATCTGACCTCTCCTCTGTCCCAGGCTGGAAAAAAAAATGTGCAAATTCTGAGAGGTTCATAAGTAAGACTGCTTTAGATAATTTTTCATATAAAGATAGGTTTGCACTAAGATTTTCCATGCTTTAATCACTTATGCTTTTGTGGGCCTTTTCCTCCATATATTATTGACTTCAGAGAGAAAGAGAGGAGAAAGAGAATGAAACTTCATTGGTGAGAAAGAATCATCAACATACATCCCCCATGTTCATTGCTGGGGATTGATCCTGCAACCAGGGCACGTTCCCTGACCTGGAATTGAACCATGACCTCCTGGTTCACAGGTTGATGCTCAACCACTGAGCCTCATTGGCCAGGCCTCTTCCTCCATTTTATAAAAACAAAAACAAAAACAATCAACCAACAATCCTTATATATTTAAAGACTTTGTTGGTATAAGATGAATATACAAATTGAGGATGTCACAAATTGGGCTGATTGGGTTGGGCCAGCTGGGGGTAGGGGACATGGGGGGTTGGCTGGCTGACCCCACCTGTCCCTGATTGGGGTGGGGAGTGCCAATCGAGGGCCAATCAGGGAAGGGGCTGACCAGGTCAAATTCCAAATCAAACTCCATTCCAGGGGGCAATTTGCATATTAGGCTTTTATTATATAGGATATGCATTATTGTTATATTCATTTTATTCTGATTTTTAAATAAATTAAAATTAAACATTTTCTGACTTCTAAGCATGTGTGGACATTAGGCACTGTGCCTCCTATTCAATGGATATGTCAGCCCTGAGTGAGGGGAAGGAAACAATTTATCTATCACTCCAACAATAGGGACAATTCACAGTAATACTTTACAGTTTGTAAACCATTTAGACATTATCTTGTTTGATACTTATAAAAACTCCATGTAATGGGTATTGATGGCACCAGTTTTAGAAATGCTGACACTAAAGTTCTGCCACTCAATTTGTAGAGCTATCACCGCTAGCAATTTATGAGCACCTTAATGCTGCAAGAACTCCGGTCTTAGTTCTTAAAGGGCCATTGCAGATATTTTTCCCTTTGTAGGATCAGTGTTAGATTGAGTTGCTTATGGTCATCTCAGCTTGTCACAATAGGCTAATTAATCCTACCTTTGATATAAAACACAAGCTTTTTCCTCCTTCCTCATATTTGCTAGATCAGATCTATACATATGCATATTATTGAGCACTAGAGCCCTGGTGCACAATATTTGTACATGGGTAGGGTCCCTAGGCCTGGCCAGCAATCAGAGCCAATTAGGGCCTTCCAGCTGCCAGCCAGGGCCTCTCTTCATTCTGCACCACCCCCTAGTGGTATGTGCACATCTAGCGAGCAATTGAACTCCCAGTCTCCTGGTCAAACTCCCGAGGGGACACTTTGCATATTAGCCTTTTATATGTATATATATATAGATATGGAGACAAAAATAAAGAACACTCTTTATAAACCTAGCCTTTTATTCTTAACAACTGGCAACAATACCCCACCACCCTTCAAAAAAATGTAAGCAAATTCAACCTTTGGGGAATTTATTTTTGAAAAACTGGATACACCTCAAAGCTTCAACTGGTTATGATATTGGCTTACTAACAAATTGTGTATTGGGAGAGAGGGGACAAAACAACAACTAATTTTTGTGAAGTATCTGAACTCTTTAAGTTTTGTTTCTAAATGAAATGCAGGTAACACAAGTGTGAGTATTTTTAAGCCTGTGTATAAATGTGAGATCCCTTCTGATGTCTGAGAGAGTAGTGCACTTGTTTTTTTGGAGGAAAATCCCTGAAATACAGACTCTGGCCTTCTATAGTGCATGGCACCATTCATCTGTCAAGCTTTTTCATTTGAAAATAATGTGAAACCAAGAGTTTGAAAACTAAATCTATTAAGAATATTTATGTAGAAAAACTATCACTAAATACCTCTATTCACTCATGTAATGAGATTGGCATCACGATAAAATTCTTGTCTTGTAAGATAATGATTTTATGGCTTTTTCTGGCTCTTAAACCAAAGATAATTGGGTTAATCTCTGCAGGAAGTCCATCTGTTTCCAGCAAACCATTTTAATTGTGGATGACTTTATTTCAGCAATGCAGAAAAGGTCTTGCTACTCACTCTCTGATCTTGGGAGATACTAGTATAGATATCAAATTTAACATGTCGGTGTGTGGAAAACAAGACTGACACCATGGATTTGCCAGTCTGAAAATAGTGTGCCACCAGCAATATTTTATATTTGTTGAGTGCTTTTCATTAAGGTTTAAACATTAAGTTTTTTGCCATGAATACTTGTACAAGCATACATTGAGAAAAATGCATTAAGGTAACAAGGTATTCTGTGCAGGCCAAGTCATAAAACAAAGGCCATACATTGTGTTTGAAAACCTTCCATGCATGCAGATTTTGCTCATATATTACAAAATGTTGTGGGATGTTTTCATTGTTTCATGTGTGAGAGTCGAGTTTTTGCAACTCTATTTTATCAGTTATTGAAAATAGAGACAAGGTATATGCCCTCATTCATAGCCTAAATTGTTAGGCATGTATTAGATGCTTACTACATCTTTAATTTTTATTTCTGAACAATGGATTAATTCATAATTTAGTTAGATAAGCAATATTTATTTTAATAATTCAATGGACTTACATACTTTTTCCCTTTCTTTTAAACTTATTGATTGACATTCTACCTTTTACCTCTCCCCTCCCCATGGCAATCCATATTGTTGTTTATGTGCGTGAGTTCCTTCTCTTTTTTTCTTTTTTGCTCAATACTTCCATCTTTCCATCCCCCACAGCTACATCCTGTTTTCTACCTATGAGTCTATTTTGCTTATTCATTCATTTCGTTCATTAGATTCCACATATGAGTGAAATTAAATGATTACTTATCCTTCTTTGACAAATTCACATTCTATGTTAGAAAACATTCTCAAACACATTTCCATTATGTTCTTTTAATGTGCTAAAACAGTTATTGGAGGGAAAGAAAAAAATAGTAGATTTAAGGAGATATTGAAGAAGGAACCATTTATTGTCTCCAGTAAGCTTATCATCAATTGAGAGGCATAAGATAAATAAAGCATAATAATGCTAATATAATAATTACAAGGACTATATATAGGACATAAAATCAACAGGTGTTGATTTGATAGAATTATGACTGATGCTTGAATAATAAAAATATAGTTCAGATGGAAAAATCAGATATAAAGCATGTAACAATGAGTGAATAAGATAAGGTGGTTTGATCAAATATTAAACCTTGGGATTCAGACAAGACCTATAAAAACTATCGAATTTCTGATAAGGGGATGATGAATGACAGATGGAGAAATCAGAGAAACATTCATGGAAGAGGAAGGACCAAGTTGATACTGTCAAGAGGTAGGATTTGGTTACATGGAGAAAAAGGAAGAGCTTCTCCCAGATGAGACAAAGTCAGTGTTAAGAAAATTAGTCCAAGGCCACAATAAAACTTGATAAATGGATTATAAGTTTTTCAAGGAAAGAGAAGCAATGTTTCCACATATATTTAGAGGATAATAAATAATATAAGAGCAGAAAATCAATTTAGTAAAAGACAATTCTTCTTTCAACTTATCCCCAGTACTTCCTAACATGGTCAAGTTAGACACTGTTTCGCCCTGAAATGACTCCATGGGGATCAGTGGAAATCTTTTAATTTGGAGCAGCATCCCCAGCTCAATGGGAAGATGAGTTCCCATTTTCTAGCTAAGTTTGATAATGTACTTGAAAGTCTAGAACAAATAGCCAGCAAATAAACGTGTTCAATAACATGCTGCAAAAACACATATCTGATTGTCAAGGAGCCGAATCTACTTCATACTTCCAGGAATATGTCATTAGTATCTGTAGTCACTAATATCAGTAGGTGAAGGAGCCCAATAATGAGGCAGAAAAAGGAAAAGAAGACAGCATGTTCAAAGCAATCCATGGTGAGGCAAGATATTGATTTAAAATTACAGCTGATTACACTGGAAGGAGAGAAGAAAGGCTGTATTTTCTCAGATGTGAACAAGTGACATTTCAAGTCATTTTTCATGTTTTGGACTCACACCTCTCATTGGGGTTAGTGTCAATGCACAGAGAGGAGAGAGAGGAATTGCATGAATCCAGCTTCCTTTGTCCAGCTCACTTCGTGGTTAGAATCTCCATTTGGGTCTTGAACAACAACAGATATCATACATTATCAGAAAGCTGTAACAATTTCTTTTAGCTTTAACTACAATTTTCTCCATCCTTGGCTTCACTTTTATATATGCTCCATCAATTAATAAGTTAGAAACAGACTTCCTCATTATATACAGATGCCAACAAAATACTGGGTCAGACAAATAACTAAGGGCATTTCTGGAAAAATGAGCACAAATAGAGTATTAGAAGTAGGAAAAAAGTGTTATGGGACTTAAAAAGTCTCTATGGACTCATGGAACCAGAGGTGTTTTGGACCAGATGGACCATGAGCATAGTGTTGAAGAGTTAATAGCATTCTATCAGGAATAAGGGAAAAATTGTGCTTCAAGGAGGGATATGTGAGCAAGAAAAGATGAACATCAATGTTTCTGAGGGACAGGGAGAATGACAGTGTTTTGGGATCATACAGTTCTTTCAGAGAAGTCCTGGTAGGAAGAACAGAATGAAGCTCTGTTAAAAGGAATGTTGACTCTGAGGCTACAAAGAGGGTGTAGATTTATCTGATACTTGAATGCAGGGTCTCAGTGATTTTTGAGAATCATAGAGATGTAATAAATTGTGGTGTTTTAATAAATTTGACTAATGGAAAATAAGTAAGTTGGAAGACAAATTGAAATCATAGGGACAATTCAAAATTCGTTTTTAATATAGTTTTTATTGATTTCAAAGAGGAAGGGAGAGAGATAGAAATATCAATGATGAGAGAGAATCATTGATCAGCTGACTCAGCATGCTCCCTACTGGGGACCGAGCCCACAACCAAGGGATTAAACCTTGACCTCCTAGTTCATAGGTTGATGCCCAATCACTTACCCACACCAGCCAGGCAAGGTTGAAATTCCTGAGAGGTGGTTCAGGTGTGAAGGAGTGATGAGTTGATTTATGGTAAGTCAAGCAGAGTTAGAAGAAGAAGCAAAAAGTGATCAGCTTTCCCTCCCTTGTTGGAACCAGGCTGTGACATAAGATGCACACAGTAGTCCATAATAAAACCTGCTTAGTAGTTAAAATGATAAAGTAAAACCTTGAGAGGGCAGTATATGAGAGAGAAAATAAAGCCTACTACTTATACAGAACTTTTGATACTGTATAATTTAATGGTACTCCTGAAGTATAGAGATGTGGCTCTGAAGACTGAGACAACAGAGGGTAGAAGGTCAGGTGTGTGTTATGGGCCTAAGATCATTCAGTGGTGGCAGAAGAGGGTAGAGCTGTGGTTAGATCAAGCAAAATTCACAGTGGTTTTTCAGGGATTAATTTGTGTCAGTGGAGGCAGCTTTCTCAGGGGAACACGTTACACCTCAGCATTCTTTCTCCATGAAGTTTTATCTATCTATCTATCTATCTATCTATCTATCTATCTATCTATCTATCTAGTGCCTACCCAATTAAGAGTGCTAATTCCACAAACATAGATGTTGCTGAGTTTCAGGCGATAAAATTATTGCCTCAAATGAAGTGCTGCTTCAGAAGGCCTGCACATTCAGGGAGGTCTCAAAATATCCCCAACCCTCACTGCACTTTAGAAGTACCCACTGGCTTTTAAACATGTGATAGGATGGGGGGTCCCCATGACAATTTAACCTGAATGTTTAGGGCAAAAAAGTAGCATTATTTTTTTTTTTAATTGCCCAGTTGATTCAAAGGGGCTGACCCAAGGTCTAAATTGATACTTATTTCAGTATGAATTATATCCCACTCTTTTTTTGGCAGATTCCTCACGGTCTCTGATGGTGGGATCAGTAATCTGAACTTCTGAGAATCACTGACTTTTGGAAACTAGTAGCTTAGAGGGATGCAGATGCCCTTGAAAATCCTTAATTGATGGGTTGTAAGTAAGGTCTGGAAAGGGTCTCCTTAAAATGAGTTGTTTCTCTGAGCCTTTACTTGGGGATTCCAAAACAGCCAAGTCAATTTTAAAATTCTTCTCTGAAAATGTATAATGATATCTCTGGGTCATGAGGTTACATCCTGAGTAAAGGCTGGTTCCCTCAGCTGCAGAAGAGTTTTCCCTCAAGCCGCCACATCTTTTAAATTAATGATGACTGAAATCCTGCAGTCCTGAAATATCAGTGAACTGATTCCTAAAGAGTTGTATCTGACAGCATTGTCACATACCGAACATTTACTGAGCATGTCCTCATGTAGGGCACAGAGAAAGGCCCTGGAGACACCATGTGTGAGAAACATCAGTGCTAAGGGATATTAGAGTTACACCAGGAAGCAAAACCAAATGCAGAACATACAAAAAACATACGTTTTCTAACTTTATATTCCAGCATTTCAAAATTTTCAAATTTGGAAACAGGGATCAAGAAATATATATACATATATATCAATAGTCTTTGGGTATTGCTGCCTTCATTATAGTCAAAACATTGACTCAAGAATAGGCCTGCAATTCACTCATTACAGCATTTTGAAATGTATTGGCTTTATCAAATTTACATCATCCATGCAATTTTCCTGCCAAGAAATCAAGTTGTTTTTTTTTTATTATTTTTCTCCCAATGTTTATATCCTAGGAATAAAACCCATTGCCTTATCATTTTCTGTTCTCATTTCTTTCTTGCACTTTTTAGCATGCTTAAATTGCCTCCACTTCCCCACACAGTTAGTAAACAATCTCCTACAAAGATAAAGCCACTTAATGATCAAATATTTTATATTTACTGCCCACTGAAATCTAAATCATTATCATCATCATTAACCAACTGCTCTGAAGTATGAACCAGTCTAGTGCATACTTGAGCAGGGAAAGCAGTTTCCAGTCCTGGGCAGTGGCCAGATGAGATTAGCGTAAAGGTGATTGGCTATCAGTGTAACAACTATGAAGGAGTTGGTGTTTGCCTCTCTGTTTGTGCCCCTAAAAAGTTAATATAAACCTAAGGGTTTACTCAGAACTTGGTCTAACTTATTACCAGAAAACACTGTCAATTATTTTGAGTTGATTTATCTAAACTAGCCCTTTTAACAAATTATTTACCAGTCAGATAAACTTATTATCTCCTGGAATAAGTAGGATTTCATCCTCCATGGCTCATTATGAAATCTATTTGTCTTAACTTATTAAGTGACCTAAATAAAAAAATACCCCTGTGTTTTATTTGTTGTTTATTTTTTGTTTTAGGTTGAGTTTGCTTTAATTACTACTGTGACTAAAACATGGGTAACTGAGATGAAGAAGTCTGTATAAGTATTAGGCAAAACAAAAATACTACACATTTTCCTCTCTTTCTCTCTCTCTCTCTCTCTCTCTCTCTCTCTCTCTCTCTCTCTCTCTCTCCTATCCTATTCTCTAATTTTTCTCTTTCTTATTTTCCCTCTATTCACCAGCCCCCGCTATTTCAATTCTGTAACTTTCTTAAACATAAACATACACACACGCACACACACTTTGTTATGGGAAGGAACTTATCTCCAGTATAAATCTTTGTATAGTGTTATGTCTTTGTTTTGCATAAGACCTTCTCTTCTAACTCAAGAGAGACCTACTGAGACTTAAGCTAAGCACTGAGTCAGGTGATGAGAATCCTCACATTAGCAGGATCTGTTTGATATGAACATCATATGAACAGAACATTGTAGCTATCCTTTCCATATCATTTCCATGTCAGATGTCTCATGTACATCTTATACCTGACTTTTCATATTGGCATTGCTACTGAGAAAGCAACACTAGGTAATGGAGGCCTATAGATTTAAGTACCAGAAAGTTACCTATTTGATCTTAGCTTGGGCAAGTCGTGACTTCTGTTGATCTCATTATGCACTTATGTCGAGTTTAATTGTTTTGTCTATCTCATGGTGTTGTGGGTGAAGATCCAACAATAAAAAAAAGAACCCATCAAATTATTTTCAAAGGATGTAGTTTGTAAACAAATAAAAATGTAGATTAAATATTTTAAATTATAAAAAGTATAAAGAGTGACTGCTGAAAGAGATACATTTTTGGACAAATCTGCAATTTCAACCTCCATCCCATGTGTCTTCACTCTTACACACAAAATTGTTTTTATTACATTTCAAAATTGAGACGATGCCCAGGATGGCAAACATATTTTCTACCTCATAGCACTTCAGTTGATTGCCAATAGCTCTGGTTTCTGGGAATGTTGACTGGAAGATTCAGATGCCAAGTGTAAGCTCAAGGGGTTGTGTCTGACACAATGGGCAAGGAGCATCAGGATGTGTTGAGTATATGCTAATATATGAATAGCCTGGTCTAATATGTGAGCACTGAAATTAGTATAATAGCATGAAGCCCTCATTTTTAAATTTTCCCTACTTTTTATCATCTGTTATATGATCAATTTTAGAGAGAAATCCAAAAGGCTATTTTGATTATCCATTTTAGCAGGTGAGTAATCTGAGTAATGAAATGAACTCCTCCCCACAATTTGAGTTCCATCTTGCTAGAGAAAAATGAAGGGGATGAAAGTCATTCAGTCATGCATTTATTATATAAATATTGAACACACTCTGTATATACAGACCTTAGACTAGATACTAGGAAAGTTGTTGTAATAAACCTGCAAAGGGAGAATAAACACAACATAAACTTTTTTTTCAGATGTCAACAGACTAAGAGATTATGAAAAAGTTAATAAGTTGGCCCTAACTGGTTTGGCTCAGTGGAAAAGAGTGTTGGCCTGCAGACTAAAGGGTCCCAGGTTCGATTCTGGTCTAGGGCATGTACCTTGGTTGCGGGCACATCCCCAGTGGGATGTGTGCAGGAGGCAGCTAATTGATGTTTCTCTCTCATTGTTATTTCTAACTCTCTTTCCCTCTTTCTTCCTTTCTGTAAAAGAAATAAATAAAATATATATTTTAAAAAATTTAATAACTTACATGAGGCTTTAGGAAAATATAGCAGGTCTCCCAAGCTGGTATGAACTAGCTTAAACAAGCAAAACTATAGACTGGTTTGGGACTTTTATTACAATTATGGGGTAGAACCTGAGTGAAGATTCTTTTGTGTGTGCAGGACTTGAGTTTCCTGCCAGCAGAAGAGGAAGGAGTACCTGATCTTTCTTACTTTTTTTGCCCAGAAATAGGGTAGAATGAGGAAGAGGGAGAAATGAGGTTTATAAGATGCAGGTAAGCAAACATCAAAAAGTGAATCCAGCCCTAACCAGTTTGACTCAATGGATAGAGCGTCAGCCTGTGGACTCAAGGGTCCCGGGTTTGATTCTGGTCAAGGGCATGTACCTTGGTTGCAGGCACATCCCTAGTAGGAGGTGTACAAAGGCAGTTCATTGACATTTCTCTCTCATTGATGTTTCTAAGTCTCTACTCCTCTCCCTTCCCCTCTGTAAAAAATCAATAAAATATATATTTTTTAAAAATGGACTCAAACTCTAATTATTTTTTAAATATTTGTATTGGTTTCAGAGAGGAAGGGAGAGGGAGAAAGAGGTAGAAACATCAATGATGAGAGATTTATTGATCAGCTCTCTCCTGCATGCCTCACACTGGGAATTGAGCCTGCTACCCTCGTTTATAGTTTGATGCTCAACCAGTAAGCCTTGCTGGCTGGGCTGAGACTCTAATTAAACAAGTGTTTAAATCTTATGGCTAAAAAAACTTTGAAATGTAATTATCATTGTAAACCACAATGAAAATTTAAATAACACAAAAAAACACATTTAATGTCAACTGCTCATAATTTGATTATCAAAACATTTTTCAGATAATAGCCAATGTAAGGACTTTGAAGATGGCTAATTGTGAACTGGACTGGTCAGGAAGTGTTTAGAAAGCAAATTAGACAGGATTTGAAACATGATTAGGCTTTGCCTAGGTCAAAAGGACAGATAATTATTATTCAGGCAAAATGCCATTCTCAATGTCCACTAAAGTATATTCATTTTGTTCATTTTTTTAAGATCTAAGTAGAGACACATATTGTATATAATAAAGAGGTAATATGCAAATTGACCATCACTCCAACACATAAGATGACTGCCCCCATGTGGTCAAAGATGACTCCTCTCATGTGGACATAAGATGGCTGCCACAAGATGGCCAGCAGGGGAGGGTAGTTGTGGCAATTGGGCCAGCAGGAGAGGGCAGTTTTTAGGGACCAGGACTGCAAGGGAGGGCAGCTGGGAGAGATCAGGCCTGCAGGGGAGGACAGTTGGAGGCACCAGGCCTGCAGGGGAGAGTAAGTGGGGAAAACCAGGCCTGTAGGGAGGGCAGTTAAGGGCAATTGTACTGGCAGGGGAGCAGTTAGGCATCGATCAGGCTGGCAGGGGAGTGGTTAAGGGGAGATCAGGCTGACAGGAAGAAGTGTGTAGGGACAATCAGGCAGGCAGGTGAGCAGTTGGGAGCCAGCAGTCCAGTGGGATTGGGCCTAAATAAGCACCCAGACATCCCTTGAGTGGCCCCAGATTGCAGAGGGTGCATGCTGGGCTAAGAGACACCTCCCCTCACGCACAAATTTCGTGAACGGGTCTCTAGTACTCATATAAAAATAATCAGTTTTGAACAAAGTTTATGATAGAATATACGGCCCGCTGTGCATGGAATGTTCAGACGGAGACAAAAATATTTTTCAACTTGTGAATCACTTATTATTTTTATGATTGCTCCCCTTTTTTTCTTTATTTATTTCCCCTTTGTTCATGCGTCTGGTGATTCCCGCAGATAGGTGGGAAGGTACGTTAGGCATAGATGTCCAAACCATAAAGCAGCTTTCCCTGGGGTCACCGCAAATGACCGCATAAATCAACATATATGAGAATTTCACAGTCTCTCAGCCTCAGGAGGACTTTTGAAAACTGACATGCTGGAGCTTTTCAAGTCTCCTTTGTGTCATTGGCAGGATATCCTCAGCATTACTCCCTCACTACCGCCAACGGAATTGTTAGGAAACTTCAGATGGCGGCTTTTGCCTTTGAAACTTTTAGGTCTGTTTCTACCCAGAGCTTTGTTTTTGAACCCTTGACTGCCACAAGCAGCCTTATAAACTGCGTTTCCAAAGCCCAGGGGGCAGTGCACACCCAGCTGGCCAAATACGAAGGAAATGTTGCTGAAGAAATCCCCTGGTAGGCTGCTCTACCCTAAGATGAAGATTTGGAAAGGACTCAAAGTTCCCCTTCTCTCAAAAACTGGGCCTTGAACAATTTGTAAAACACAAGGGGAATCGAGATTTAAAAAAAAATCTATGTGCCCTCTGGCAGTGTTTTAGGCGTGCAGGCTGAATTTCAGTGGGCATTCCAGAGTGCCAAGGAGGAGTTGAGTTCTGAGATGCTTCCTTGCTTGTGTGTGTTTGGGTATTTGTGTGTTATTTTGTTTTCGTTTTGAGAGAGAAGCAGTTCTGTTATTTAGGTAGTAAATTGAGAAAAGTGCATTTAAAACATTTTAGTTTAGCCGAGACCGGTTTGGCTCAGTGGATAGAGCATTGGTCTGTGGGATTGAAGGGTCCCAGGTTCGATTCTGGTCAGGGGTATGTACCTTGCTTGTGGGCACATCTCCAGTGTGGGGCGTGCAGGAGGTAGCTGATCAATGTTTCTCTCTCATCGATGTTTCTGACTTTCTATCCCTCCCCCTTCCTCTCTGTAGAAAATCAATAAAATATGTTAAAAAAATAAAAAAAACACATTTTAGTTTAGTATAATTCAGCATAGGTCATCAGTGGGATAGTGTGGCCAAATTAGTAATTGTGTTCAGGGAGAAACCAGGATTCAAAGATATAATTGATTTATCACCCTGTTGATGAGAAAGTGCTTTATTTCTCCAGTGAGAATCCCTACTTTGGGGGACTAACAATGTTTTCAGTCATTTCCCTTTACCTGGAAGATTGGCTATGGGCTTGTTAAAGTCAACATGTATCTATTGTCACTTACTATTTGCACTTACAGATTGAATAAAATGTTGCTCTTTGTCTTTAGGAAGCTGCAATCAGGTGTGGAGGCATACAATGAGAAATATGAGTTGGGTGCATTTGGAGAGATGGAAGAGAGTGTAGTAAAAAAGAAAATTTATGAAACTGATGTGTCATTCACATAGCTCAGGCAGAGACATATTGCTCAAAAAGTCATAAGCAATGGTAATACTCCATATTTTTTATTGATAAGGTAGATACACAGACAACCCACACAATGTTTTTAAACAATGGACAACTAACTGAAAGTAGTCATGTTCAAAAACACTAATGAATTTCTGCAGCATATTATTATTTTAAAGTCCATGTCGAAGACCTAATATGACAATGTAGTTATTGGTACTTTTGCTTCATAAGTAAACAACTGGATGCAATCACAAATTGTGTTAAGGATAGGATATTTTGACAGCCAGTGCTGACTTTTAGTTAATGTTCCTTTAAAACAACTTTGCTTCAGCCAGGGGAAAAAAAATATATTGGATTAGAGACAAAAGAAGAGCCAAGATGGAAAATACAGATATGAGTCAGAGTCTGCTTAAAGAGATATACATTTGGGTAATTTGATTAAGCAAGACATTTAGAAAAAAAAACAATTGCCTAATCTTGACATCCTGGTTATGAGCACATCAGAAATAGTTTCTAATCAAATGATAAAATATACAAAGTACAAATAAGCAATGACATAATAAAATATAAAATAGTAATATGATATCAAGCAAATTATAGGATCATACATTTTGAGTATCTGATAAAGAGATCCAGTGGAGAGGAGACTTGCAATGAGTAGCAAGGGAGACATTTTTAAAGGAAAACAAAATAGACAAAAGAGCTAACAGAGAGGTAAGAATGCGATTTCTTCTCAGAAGTAGCAAGAATGGAAAGGCACATATGCTAAGATTTTAATTGGAAAAGATAGAAATGAAACTCATTTTGGATGGTATAAAAGCCTCAGAAAGTTTAGATGAGATATATAACAGAAAATGTTTCAAAGATGAGGTAGAAGACTGAGAAGATTGGAGAAAGTTTGGAATATGTAATATGAGGAATGGGGCTAAAAGAGATAGATAAAATGATTGAGAAGTAGATGGGTTCAGTCAGTGTATTGGGTATATACAATTTTATCAGACCAGAAGCAGACTATATGAAAATGGAATACAAATGTCCTGGTTTGGAGCATTGTTTTGGACTTAATGTGAGAAATATTGCCTGGTGTTTAAGAATGATGATAGGGAAATCAACAGATTTCTAAGAAGCAAATCTCAACTGTAAGATGAAAGTAACTTAGTTGTGATGATGGAAAATAAATTGTGATTTTGTTTTTTAGAAGTAAAGACAAAAGAAGTTTAAGAATGAAAGTAATGAATATCCTATCTAATAAAGAGGGAATATGCTAATTGACTGCCACACCTTCAAAGATGGCGGCACCCACAGCCATAAGATAGTGACGCCCAAACCCCTCAGCCCCACTAGGGCAGCAGGTGCGTGGCATTACCAGGCCCACCCCCAGGTGGGTCTAGCCACTCCGTGTGCCTGTATCCAGAGTCCCTCAGTCCCCTCATACCCCCAGCCACTCAGGCCCAACCAGAGGCGCAGGTAACCAGAGCCAGCCAAGGCTTGCGATGCCGGCAGTGGCAGTAACAGAGGTGTGATGGGGATGTTGCCTTCCCCTGATCTCTGGATTGCCTCTCTCTTCTGAGGGCTCCCAGACTGTGAGAAGGGGCAGGCCAGTCTGAGGAACCTCCCACCCCTCCCCCAGGGTGTGAGTTTTCATTAACATTGTAATAAAGGCACTGAGTAATATAGCTCAGACAAAATATCAGTAAAATATAGGTGGAAAAAAAATATCTTAGAAATGTGAGGAAAATTGGTAGAACCATAATCATACTGAAAAGTATAATTCACTCCTATAAGTGAATGTAAAACACTGAGAAGACAAAACATAAATGTGTGCATATAGAATTTTAATTGCAGAACCAATGCACCCACTCTATTAGCTACAACTGCTTTGTAGTCAACAAATACATAGACATTATTTTTGTGCATAAGATTTATAATCAACATTATATTTGGTTAAGTTGGAAATTTCAATGCATTCCTTTTTTATTATTATTCAAAACATTCTTTAAGGTAGAAAACTGATAGTCTGAATGCTCAGACCACAATGTTTCGCAGATAGAAGTGAATTAGACTAATAAAATAAAAAGTATATATCATTAATAAAACTTGTTTGTTTAAAAGACAATTAAGTACAATCCAAATATGAAATATATATGTATATATAGCATGTGTGATTAGAAATAGGATCTATGTATTTGAATTACAGATTACATAAGATTTTTATTAATAAATTGAATTTATAATTATAGATTTTTCTATAACAATATAAATGTTTAAGTAGCCTTAAGAAGATATAAGAAACCTAAATACTTTGTTTTAAAAAAGTATTAAAGATTTTTATTAAATAACTGGCATATATTTTTTAAAATACTGAATTTATATACTTTTAATTTTCTTCGTTAATTAAGGTATTACATATGTGTCCTTATCTCTACTTTACCCTCTCACCCCATCCCTCTCATGCCCTCACCACCTTGGTGTCTGTGTCCATTGTTATGCTTATATGCATGCATACAAGTCCTTTGGTTGATCTTCCCCTCTTACCTCCACCCTCCCCATATTTTTTTAATCTTCACCAGAGAACATTCTTCCATTGATTTTAGAGAGAGTAAAGGAGAGAGGGAAAGTCAGAGAGAATTATTGGTGTGAGAGAAACACATGGATTGGTTGTCTCCTGTGCACCCTGACTAGGGAGGAGCCTGCAACTGGAATGTGCCCTTGACCAAAATCAGACCCAGGACCCTTAGGTCTGCATAGAGCCAAACTGACAAGAGTGATTGGAGTGGAATTTAATAAAATTATATAGATTATAATATATAATCTGTATTTTGTATGTGTGTTCACCTCCCAAAGTCAAGTCTCCTTTTTCTCCCCTTTACCCTCTTGGACTTCCCTCATCTCCTTTTCCCTCTGAGAATCTCCATACTGTTGTCTGTGTCTATACATTTTTAAATGATTCATCCTTATGCCTTTTTCACCCAAATAATTGTTATTTTAATGATTCCAAACCCAGAAAGATTTAGAATGAGTTCTAATTTTTTAAATAATTTCTATATTATTTAAATTTTTCAAGGGCATAGAAAAAATTGCAAAGATTTTATGAATTCATTTTAGATAACTTAAAATTAATTATATATATACTAATAGTATTAGTTTTGTATATAATGTTACCCATAATTTCATAAATATTAATTTGATTCTCCAATTAGCCTTCTTATTATTTGTATTGCCATGATCATCCTCATTTGATAGGTGGGAGATTTATTCAGAAAGACAGAGTAACCCTTCCAATTTATTGCTGTAGGCACAATGCAAAAATGTAATCTTAGTGATGTGCTTTAGAATCTACTTTGGTCTCCTGTGGTGAGCATGGGTGAAGGCTGTAGTCCATATCTTTCTATGGCTGCTGTTGTTGGCTGGGATGCATGTTTTCCTCCCACTGGTGACTCAGCCAACATGTTGCTCATCAGACATCAGCACAGTTATAGACCCTGGCTAGTATATCTCCAACATTTGTTGATCCGAAACAGAACTAGAAACAAATCATAGAAGACAAGATGCAAAGGGATCAGAGTGGGAGAAAGAAAGTTGGTTGGTAGTCACTTTACCACTGTGGTCCGATAGTCTCCAGAGTTTTTGTAAAGGGAGACAGGGGACAGAAAGAGTCTGTGGGAGGGTGTGTTTGCTACTCCTTAGATGTCAGTACAGTAGGGTGGCAAAATAGACATTTGAATCACCATTAGAAAGTTGTTGTTTTTTCATCCTCAGCCTAGGGTATTTTTCCATTGATTTTTAGAGGGAGTGGAAGAGTAAGGGAAAGAGAGAAATGTCAATGTGAGAGAAACACATACATTGGTTGCCTCCTGCATGAGCCCTGACCAGGGACCAGGCCAGGGAGAACCTACAATCAAGGTATCTGCCCTTGACCAGAATCGAACTTGGGACCCTTTGGTCTGCAAGCCAAAACTCTACTGAGCAAAACCAGTTAGGATGAAACTTTTATTGGTTGATTTAAAATATATTTATTAGCCGAAACCCGTTTGGCTCAGCGGATAGAGTGTAGGACTGGGAACTGAAGGGTCCCAGGTTCTATTCCCATCAAGGGCATGAACATTGGTTGCGGGCACATCCCCAGTAGGGGGCGTGCAGGAGGTGGCTTATCAATGTCTCTCTCTCATCATTGTTTCTGGCTTTCTATCCCTTTCCCTTCCTCTCTGTGAAAAATCAATAAAATATATTAAAAAAATTAAAATATGTTTATTAAGCACCCAATGTACACATCATTTTTGCTATTAATTCATGAGATTCACATGCTTCTTGCTCTTCTGGAAGATTACTGATAAAGGGAAAGAGACTTGTAAACAATTAAAATGTTGTTTTGGTACTGGCTGCTATGCAAAAGGCCAACTAACTCTTGGACTCTCTGTAGGTCATGAGATTCCTGAGAGAGTGTTTAAATTTTCCAACCTCATATTTTCTTTTGCAGAATGGAAATAATAATATTAGCTGAGTGAAATCTAGTGTGGTCCTGATAAGGTAATATATGTGAAAGCACATTTAAAGCAAGTAGCATCTGTATTACTAAAAGTGATTATTATTAGTGGAATTATTTTTCAGACAAAGATAAATATGCCTGGAGATTATAAACTGATATTTGAAACCCATGTGGTAATAGTACTTTTAATTCTTCTTATTTAGGAGATAAAGTAACTACTATTAGCATTACACTATCAACATGGACTCATTAGGACATAATTATAAAAATAAAGCATTTTTGAGCAATCTACATGTGTTTAACAAATATTAAAATAAATGAATGGTTTCTTTGTGCTCCAGTGGCAATTTCTGGAATTATTATTTTAATTTATTTTTGCCTTAAATGTTGGTTATACAAGAGATAATTAATGTTTTCATGAAGATAAGGGGCTAGAGGATGAGGGTAGAATTTAGACTAATTGCCAGTGAATATGTGTATGGAGTTCAAAAGAATTGAAAATAGTTTTAAGAAACCCTCATTCTTGTCATCTAGAACTAATTGGTAGAAAACAATCCACATATGTAAATGAAATTAGGAACCCATGGGAGAAAATGTCAAGGCTAAAATGAAAGCAAACTGCATAGCAAACATTACTTACATTAAGATATCAAATAAAGGAAAACTGTACAAAGAAATGAAGCCACAGGAGCAAAAAGAAAAATTTTGATTTCCATTTGCATGTTCAAACTCATTTTCCTTTGATGCAAATCGGAACATCTAACATTTGACCCTTCTGAATTTGCTCATTTCTCCTATTCCATTCATTTAATTGACTGCATCTTAAAAGCAAACATCATTTTTGTAAATATTTTGATGAAAGCACTATATATTTATATGATTCTATAAATATCTTGTTAGCATCCTCCAGTGAGAAATTGTGTAATGAGACCACATGGCAGAAAAGTATAATATACTGTTTATTGTCCAGAGAAATATTTTATTTATTTATTTAAATTTTACTTTATTGAGAGTAGTATTACAGATGTTCTCCTTTTCTCCCTAAGTACCTCCTCAAACCTACTGCTGTCCCTCCTCCCCATGCCTTCATCACTATATTGTCTATCCTTTGGTAATGCATATTTTTCAAATTAATATTTAGAATATACATTTGAGCAAATTTTAATCCATAAAATCCTAAAATTTGGGGATACTATAAAACTGTCTCTCCAGCTGAGACCAGTTTGGCTCAGTGGATAGAGCATCGACTTGCGGGCGATTCCAGTCAGGGGCATGTACCTTGCTTGCGGGCACATCTCCAGTGTGGGTGTGCAGAAGGTGGCTGATCGATGTCTCTCTCTCATCGATGTTTCTGACTTTCTATCTCTCTCTCTTCCTCTCTGTGAAAAATCAATAAAATATATTTAAAACAAAAAAGAAAAAATAACTGTCTCCCCAGACACTGATTCATTTTTTGTCCCTAAAGAGTATAAGAAGTCTTGTCTGATGACAAGGGGAATGGGCACTTCGGTGATTTTTTCACCTGCTGATTAGAGCATATTCCTAAAATATCCTTATAATAAAACCCTAATATGCAAATCGAACAAATAGCCAAATGACCAGTTGCTATGATGCCCTCTGACCACCAGGGGGAAGACGCTCAATCCAGGAGATGCCCCTTGGTGGTCAATGAGCTCCCACAGGGGAGTTCCTATCAGCCAGGCTCATGTTCCTATCAGGCAGTGGTCGTGGCAGGAAGTGGGCCTAAGCCAGCAAGTACACATCCCCTGAGGGTCCCTGACTCTGAGAGGGCACAGGCCAGGCTGTGGGAGCCCCCAACCCCCAGTTCATGAATATCATGCACCAGGCCTTTGGTTATTATATAAAAAAGTAGAGGCCTGATGCACAAAATTCATGCAAGAGTAGGCCTTCCTTCTCCCAGTTACCTGCACTGGCTTCCCTCTAGCACCCAGGACCTGGGTTTCCCTCTGGCCACTGGCAGATACCCAGGACCCAGGCTTCCCCCAGAGCCCCAGTTTTATCTGGAAGGTCGTCTGGTCTAATTAGCATATTACACTTTTATTATTATAGATAACATCTCACATCTATGTATTATTTTGTACAACAGAACACCCCCCTTTTGTGCATGTTATATTTTTTATTTTCAAAAGTACTTCCAAGCCTTAAGAAAAAAACAGGAAATACACAGACTTAAAGTTAGTTTCCACAAACAAAATCAAGAAATTATCAGAGGCACTGTACTAATATTATTGCTTTTCTACACTTGAGGTTTTGCTTATAAAAATTATGTATTCTTTTAGCTATTTTTCCTCATCCTTTCATATATCTGCACTTTTTTTTGAAAATGTTTATTATTAATACCAGTTCATCAAGAAATTTTTATTAGGAAACTTTTCTCAATTCTATCTTAAAATAAATGCCTTTTCCTCCATTAAAATTAATATATGCAAATTATTAAAATCTGGTAAATATAGAAAGTATATAATGAAGAAAAACATCCTCTCTCTCACCACAGATTACCACAGGGAGATAATTACAATTAAAATGTGTATTGGTATATTTATTCCAGGAATTTTTTATGTGCATGTTTGAACACTGCTTAATACAATGTTGGACATTAGCAATTCTCTAAAAACATGTTTGTCTTTAAAAGTTGCCCAATATTTTTATAAAAATTTTAAATACAATATGAAAAAATACAGGGGAAAAGAAGCTGTTAACTGTTTTCCTCTCCCCTCTCCCCCCCCCCAATTTTACTTCTACACGGAAGAATATATTTAACAAGCCCATATCTGTACATATGAATTTGGTATCTATATGATATAAGGGCATTCTTTTGTTTAAAATATACCTTTTAACATTTTGAATCCATAATGTGTATTCCTCACTCATTTATCAAAAAGGCCATGATTATAAAACTGTGTGCTGTGGTGCTCAGAGAGCAGCAACTAGCTCACAGAGACACCTCAGTTATTTTAAACACAATATCATCTGTTAAACCCTACCAATTTGAGGTACTTCATAGTTTGAACATGATTTCACATATATATCTTTGTAAAACTGGGTTTGGGGAGACATATTGTGATAAAAAGGAAATATTGCATTACGACTATGATTCTACTGATAATAAGATGGGTGGCATTATTAACAGTGGGGTGTCTCTCTGTGACGTCATCTGTCATTGGTGGAAGTGGTTTTTAGGGTGCTGTGGGAATAAGAACTTCCTGAGGCCACCACAGAGGATGCGGTATTGTGGAAAGCTTTAGTGATTATGTAAATTTCAGTGGGTTCCCTTCCAAGGTTCCATCTTCCTCCATCTCACCATGGAAGAAGTCCAATCTTATCTTCGGCAAGGCTAAGATTAAGACCAATGCCATATGAAAGCACAGTCCAGTCCAGCATCTTGTGTGTGGAGAATGCATGGCCATGGACCACGTGACTTCTAAGGCCACAAGGAAGGCACGTGCATGGAGTGAGAGCAGGTCATAGACGAGAAGAGCAGGAGGGCAAACATGAAGCAATCAGTCTCCAGTTCACCGAGACCGGTTTGGCTCAGTGGATAGAGCATCGGCCTGCGGACTGAAAGGCCCCAGGTTCGATTCCGGTCGGGGGCATGTACCTTGCTTGCGGGCACATCTCCACTGTGGGGTATGCAGGAGGCGGCTGATCGATGTCTCTCTCTCATTGATGCTTCTGACTTTCTATCCCTCTCCCTTCCTCTCTGTAAAAAATCAATAAAATATATTTTTTTAAAAAAGAGGGAGAGAGTTCTTTGGGGATTATAATTAGGATCTTCACCAATTAACCCTTCGTGATTTCCATGCTTGCATGGCTGCATCCCTCTAACCAATTATTTTTTTTCTCAAGTTAGACTGAGAGGCAAGCAGCTACTCTATGTCACGTAGAAATATTCATTGTGTATTTGCCCATCTCCCTCTTTGTTTGAACCCTTCTTCCAGTGATTTGTAGGAAATGGTACCCCAAACCATGGCTTAGCATCAAATCCACGATTTAGGCATATTCATTGAATGGGAGTCGAACCTGTGGCCTTTCAATGTAATGGGACTGCACTCCCACCAGCTGAGCCATACCAGCCAGGGCTGAATCTTCTTTCTTAAACAGAAGTACAAGGTATATATTTTGGTAAAAGTACTGCTAAAATTACTTAGACAATAAGATTTTATTACTGGGAAAGATTGGAAACTCATGGCCTAGAGCATATATTCAAGTAATATTTTTAAAATTATTAATGGGTGATAATTATTAAGACTTTATACATTTAATTTGCATCTTTAATCTCTTTACTTATTCAAGATAATTAAGCTGGACATAAAGTTTTCTCTCTCACCCTACTGGTTTGGCTCAGTGGATAAAGCTTCAGCCTGCAGACTGAAGGGTCTGCAGTTTTGATTCTGATGAAGGGTACTGGAATGGATTGCAGGCTTGATTCCCAATGGGAGTTGTGCAGGAGGCAGCCAAACCATGGTTCTCTCTCATCATTGATGTTTCTGTCTCTCTCCCCCTTCCTTACTCTCTGATATAAATAAAAATATTTTTAAAAAATTTCTCTCTCAAACACTATAGATTAATCTTCCCTATTTAAAAACACTGAGTGAAGAGTTGCATTCATGTGTCAAACGTATATTTATTTTGAAAAATTGTTTAGTGCTAGTGAAACAAATGTTTAATATGAAGAAAAACTCACAGAATGGAGACTGTAAATTATCTCAATAAATTCCAGTATTAAGATTTTTCTCTGAGATCAGTGTTATTAGCATTGAATTTATGAATCCACTAAAATAGTGTATATTTGTGTATGATGTACATTTTTCTTGAAAGGAGCACAGCTTTCATTAGTTTTCTAGTTGAACTCTGTCATCAAACCCCGCCTTCCACTACCATATTTTCCCCTACTACGTTCTATAGTTTTACAGATGCTAAGGCAACGGATGTACATTTTATATTATCAGAACCATCATATTTTGAACAAACTCTATTTTATTTCTGCATTTCCTCGATTGAGACTTTGTGGTAAATAAACTGAACAAAAGACATGTAACTTTTTTTTTTTCAATCCTCTCATTTTCTTGTTGGGTCAGAGTAAATATACAGTAACATAAAATATTTTTTTTCTGGTAAAATTTAATATTGTTTATCTTTGTATGTGGCAAGGTAAGGAATAATCTGGAAAATGAATGTTTTTGACCAAAGTATTCAGTAGATGTGAGGACAGATGAGAAGCTGGAGAAAGAATCACAGAGAATAAGGATCTTATAGAACCAGCTTGTTAGAGGAAAAGCCATTTGCTATTCTCCCTCCACCTTGGTCTTTCAAACCCGTTGCTGATCCTGAGCAGCTTCTAAAGACTTCGTGGTCCTGGCAAAGCCTACGCTGCTCAAACTCAGCAACTCAGCAAGCTGAATCATTGATATTCATTTAAATTGCTCATTTGGACTCCCAAGAGCCTGTACTTCAGTTTCATTTTGACTTTCAGGCATCACTGAACCAAAAATAAAAAGCAAAGAACAGCCAACACCATAGCATCTCATTTCATATTGAGACTGAATTTGGGAATTTGCAAGAGCAATGAGCTTGACAGAAAGAAATGCCCGATATTATTGAGGATTCTTGTAACAGCCAAGTAGCGTTTCAGGAATGGAGCCTGATGATTTGCTTGATAAAATAGTAAAGAAACCAAGTAAATATCAGGTGATTATCACCTGGTTTGGGGTTTCTGCTACAAACAGTGTGCAGCGCTTTGACTGTGATATGCATTAGTTATGCTACTGGAGCAGAAAATCAATGAAAGAGGTTCCAAAAATAAAATATTCCTTTTGGAATGTTGCTCTGAACTAATTAGCAATGAGTCATTTAAAAGGACTTACCTATCATTAGGGGAGCAAATAAGTATTTACCAAAACCAGTTTCCTGACAAAACATTTCTTGTGATGGAGGAGGAAAAAAAAAATTAAAAACTTTGATTCGCAAAGTGACTTTTATTGTGACAATACAGAACACCGAAGTCACATTGTGAAATGCGAAACTTAATCATTTTTCTGTCATGTTATTTTGTCAAAATATAGAGGAAAAATGATAACTCATAAAGAAAAGGTAATTTTATTTATTTATTTTATCATGTTGACTCTAATTCTGTTTATTGACATTTTGTTGTTGTTGTTGTTTTTTAAATATATATTTATTGATTTTTTACAGAGAGGAAGGGAGAGAGATAGAAAGTCAGAAACATCGATGAGAGAGAGACATTGATCAGCCGCCTCCTGCATACCGCATAGTGGAGATGTGCCGCAAGCAAGGCACATGCCCCCAACCGGAATCGAACCTGGGACCTTTTAGTCTGCAAGCCGACGCTCTATCCACTGAGCCAAACCGGTCTCGGCTGTTTATTGACATTTTGTATTTCGGACTCAATGGTTACATAGCTTTTGTACTTCAAATGGAATTCATCTCAGCAGCACTTATTGGGTATCAGCTTTGGGCCTGGTCTGTGCAGGCCACTAGGACACAGTGATTAAAAAGAGCCAATCCCTGATCTTCTGGTCCATATTCAGATTGATTGGAGTTCACTGTGGTGTTAATCTTCTTCTTATACATAATTATATTTTGCGTATAGGTTCTTATTTTTTAAAATCCACCTGAGAGCCTTGCTCTTCACAGCACTAAGCTCAATGCTATGGGTCCGAAGGCAATTAATGGAAGCTCTTTGATGATATTGCTCTTCCTGGAAGCTTCCGAAATTTTCTTTCAATCATCATAGTGTCTTTTTTTTTAATTTCTTTATTGATACAGGTATTACATATATATGGTAATTTTATTTTTTGCCATTTGAAAGATATAAGGAATAAGGAAAAATTTTCATATGTTGATCACTTGGATCACATATGGGCAGGATGAAAACAGATCACAGTTGCTTTTGAATTTTGTATGAAGTTAAATTTTTAATTTTCTAAGCCCTCCAAGTAGATAAAAATATTTTAATTAAATAAATCATGTATACTCCATTTTAAGAGTAAAGTTTAGTGTTATAAATATCTACTCTCCACATGGAATAAGATTTATATCTCCAATTATGTGTGTGTGTGTGTGTGCGTGTGTATTTGAATTTAGCATTAAACACTACTTTAAATAATGTTCATATAAGTTATAAATATATAACTTCCCTTGATTTTTTCCATTTTAGGAAATTATCTTTAAAATGTGAAAAGTTTTATAAGTCTTAGAACCACTTAAAATGGACACAATTTACTTATCTCTAAACTATCCTAGCCAATAAAAGAGAAATATGCAAATTGACCATACCTCTGCTAACCCCACAAGGCATGCCAACCAGCTAAGCCCACTAGCCAATCAGAGGGAGTATGTAAATTACCCAACCAAGATATCTATGGCCACAAGGAGAGCAGGAAAGAGACTTGGGTTCCCCCTAGCAATGGAGGAAGCCAAGCTTTCTGCTTAAGACAACAAAGTTTCAATGGCTGTGGGAGCAGAAGGCATCAATCAGGTCAAAATTATTTTTGACCACATGGGGGCAGTCATCTCGTGTGTTGGACTGATGGTCAATCTGCATATAACCCTTTTATTAGATAGGATAGAGGCCTGGTGCACTGGTAGAGGCCAGCTAGTTTGTCCTAAAGGGTGTCCTAGATCAGGGTGGGTGTTCCTTTGGGGCATAGGGTGGACTGGGCTAGGGGCCTGTGGTGGGGCCTGCAGGGGAGTGGTTAGGGGATAATCAGGCTGTCAGGTAGGAACAGTTAGGGGCAATCAGGAAGGCAGGCAGGTAAGCAGTTGGGAGCCAGCAATCCTGGATTGGAGAGGGAGAAGGCTGTGTTGAAGGACACACACCTCTCTCCATGCACGAATTTCATGCACCAGGCCTCCAATCTATACAAATAAAAGGGAAATGTGCTAATTAGACTGGACATCTACCAGATAACCTTCCATATGTCCTTCTGGTCAAAGCCATGGTGGAGGGGCTAGGCAGAGATAGTTAGGAATGATCAGGCCAGCAGGGGAGAGCAGTTAGGGGGATCAGGCAGGCAGGCAGGCAGGTGAGAAGTTAGGAGCCTGTGGTCTTGGATTATGAGAGGGATATCCAACTGCCAATTTAGGCCCAATAAATCAGCAGTCAGACATCCTCTGAGGGATTCCAACTGGAGAGGGTGCAGGCCAGGCTGAGGGATACCCCCATCTGTGCACGATTTTCATGCACCAGGCCTCTAGTTCCACTAATAAAAGGCATGAACACACTGGTTTACAAATTTTCTGATTGTTTTATTTAAACATAATTCAAATTGAAATGTATGTATACTTATACTCAAGAACAGTGGTGCTTCTAATATTCTGAGAATTTGCAGGTTCTCAAAACAAAATGACAACTTTTTGTCCAGCAAACTGAGAGATAAATATCTGCCAGTTATTTCTTTCAGTTGTTCTAGCCTTCTGTATTCCCCACCAGGTCACCTCTAAGACAGATGAAAAAATAAACAGCTTAACTTGCATCCCTCTCTGACTCTATCTTCTCCCATTTTCCTCCTCTTCTTCCCTCATGCCTACATTTCTCCAGAGAGGCTTCTATTCGGATTCTTCATTCCAGATACTTGTCGCCTGAACTTATTGACTCCATCCACCCTGTCTCCACTATCACACTTAATCTCACACATCCATTGTCTATGTGTATGTGCACATCTGTTTGAACGGCCTGGGTGGAGAGGCATTTATAAAAGATTGAGAGACAGAAAATGAACTCAGAGCAGCTGGGGCCAGGTGGACAACAGAGCACAGTGCCAAGGGGTAGACAGTAAAGAAAATACTGAATTGTAAAGACATTTCTGATAAAAGAGGTATAGTTTGAAACTTAGAAATTGTCAGAAACACTTATCAGACCTGAATATCATGGCAAGTATTTTATTGAGAATTATTTCATTTAAAAGTAAGTAGGACACTTGGTAATAACCGAAGACATCCACTTGTTAGTTTAAAGTATAAAAATAAAAATAAAAAAATACCCACAAGCATACTACTAAAGATTTAGGGGACACATGAGAATTGCCAAATTTGATCTCATATATATATTTAATATTTTCTTTATGTATTAAAACCCCACAATGAGAAGGGCCGACAATTTGATTGGGTACATTTAGTGGAGTCAATTTTGCAAATCAGCTTTTATTAAAATGAAAGGCAATTTTTAGAATGTATTTAAAACATAATTTTAAAAGAACTCTAATCCTGAGATATGATAAATTAAGAATTTGCTACCCAATTTAATATAACAAAATGCAGCAAAGAATCAGCATGTGTGAAGGGGAAAGTAAAAAGAATAATGTTATTATAAGCAGAGGATAGATGAATATATGAAGCACAAATTGTATCAGATGAAGGATTGCAAAATGAACTGAGGAAATAAAATACTATGTAAAGTGTACTTTATTTTTGATTCATCATTTGATATAGGATTTTATAAAAGCTTGCTTGCAAATTAGTTTAAAGCTATTTAGTAGTTTTTAAAAAATGTAATTTCAACCAATAATTGACTGAGAAAGAAAAGACAGACTAATGACAAAAGGTAATATATGCATTTGGGAAGGATGCCAGTGTTAAATTCTGCCTTATTTAATATTTTAATACATCTTAGAAATACATGAGGTTGTGGATCATTTTAAATTGAGGTGATTCTAATCCCATGGAGACTAGGTAAATCTTGGCTCACAAATCTGAACTTTCATTTCAGCTTTCTTTCTTCATATCTGTGATTTTGTTCATACTGGCTATGCCTAGGATAGAGGACAGGCAATGCTACATGGAAGAAGGAACTCAGGAAACTAAGGTTAGCATATATGAATTCCTTCAGGAACTCATTTCCTTGTTAGTTTGTAATCTAACAAATCACTGAGATTGTCAGTATCACCATTTTCATGTGTAAAATGGTAGAGACAATATCTTTCTTATGAGAAAATCTCATTTTAACGATAATATAAGTAAATAAATGTCTAGGTCCATTTCTAAAAATTCTACCAAGAAAAGAGTGAGTAACCCTGGTCAATAAATATTAATTTCTTCTCTTTTTAAAGTATGTGGTCCATCAGGATTGTTTTTCAGATAGAGAAACCATAATTCAGGGAAATAAAGACAACTGTTCACAGAAATATGCACAGCTGGTTTCAAAGTCAAGTCTACTGGATTAAATTATCCACATTTGGAAACCAGCAATGTTTCCAACTTACCATTCAATCTTTTGATTTTGCTTCCTTTCTTCTTTGTCTCCAAATTGTATCCTCCAAAAGCCCACAGTGATAAAAACGTGTTGTTATCTTCACTTTAGTCACCTTTCAGATCCACAGTTTTGTACAACCTCTACTTATAAGCCATGTCTACTTGAATTTTCTAAGGTCAAAATAATTGTCAGAAAATGTCCTAGATATCTTTCCTTGAATATCTCCCCAAACTTCTGTCCTTCCCCTTCCCCCCCCCCTCCTCCTCCTCCTTCTACTCCCCCTCTTCCTCCTCCTCTTCTTCCTCCTCTTCCTCCTCCTCTTCCTCCTTCTTTTTCTTCTTTTTTCTTATTTCTTCTTCTTTCCTTACCAGTTGCTATTTTTCCATTGATTTTTACAGAGAGTGGAAGAGAGAGGGGGAGACAGAGAAACATCAATATAAGAAATATATCAATTGGTTGCCTCCTGTATGAGCCCTTACCAAGGCTTGGGCTGGGAAGGAGCCTGCAACCTATGTATGTGCCCTTGACTTGAATCCAACCCTTTGGTCCACAGTCTGACTCTCTATTTACTGAGTCAAACCAGCTAGAGTATACCCTCCTTTTTTATTAAAGCATTTTTATGAGAAAATCACATTCTGTTTTTCTTTATATTTTTTCATTCTTACATTTTCATAACCACCACTGACTTCTAACCTGATCACATATTCATTTTAGTGGAAATATTTTGATATTTTAATTGATATGTTTTTCACTGTCAATAATTTTTTTTCAAGTACAGCTTTTATTCCTAATAGCTCCATCTTTTTAAACAAATGTTATTATCCGATTCTGTAGAAAAGGCAGGCCACAATAGAACATCATAAAAATAAATGCCAAGAAAGTATATATCTATTGTGCTTTAAAACCAAAATTCTAAGGACAAATACTAGATTAAAAAAAAAAAAAAAACATTTGCTAAGCACATTTAATTCATTTTTTCTGACCTACAGAAATGTACTGATTTTTCCGGAATAGTTAAGAAGACATAATTCAAATATAAGAGAAATAGAGTTTTGCTTTCAGTATGGTGATATCAGCTTTTAACAGACCACAGAGGACAATCTATAGAAAAATGTTACCTGAAGACTCTAGAAAATGAGAAAAAAACACACAATAATTTTGGCAATAATATATACTACACAGAGAAGGACAGCAGGAAGTGAGCTTTCCTTTGTTACACAGCCTTATTGTGAAGGCAAATCTCAAGCATTGAGGAGAATGGCTCAGGGTGGCTAAAACTCTCATAGATAATCTGTTGCCTTCATGGTTTAAAGAAACAGGGGACAGGGCTAAAGTTAGCACAGCTACCAGAATGTTAGGGTTAGGAGAATATATTAAAGGATGGAAGAAGAAAAAAACCCCAAATCCAGTGTATCCCTGTCATGAATGAGCTAAGCACATTAAAAAAAAAAAAAAAAAACAAAAAACAAAAAAAAACTTTCATATAATAGAAAGAATTCAACTTGTTATTGGGTTACCCATTCCAGGTAAGGCAGATATTGCTGTTTTACTAACTCGGTTAATAACTTAGAAAAATTCTTTAAAAAGCATGTGTCTTTAGGAGAATTAGAATAGAAAATAGAATCACAACTCAGTAATCATAATATCCAGAATATAACCTAAAATTACTCAAAACATGAGGAACAGAAAAATTGAACTCATTCTCAAAAGGAAGAAAAGGGCAGGTTACTTATAGGAAATAAGGATTAACCAGGGACCAGTGGCTCAGCCTCCCCCATCAACTAAGGTGGACACTCTTGGTGCACTCCTTTGTGGGCTGGGTGCACAATCTTGTTGTAGTTAAGCCTTGATTGCTGATGGTATCACTGGAAGCAATTGACCTCCAGGCCAATTGGCTCTGAGGGCCACCTGTTTCTACAATGGAAGAACTGCTATGGGGCTGAAACCAATTTGGCTCAGTGGGTAGAGTGTCTGCCTGTGGACTGAAAGGTCCTAGGTTCCATCCCAGTCAAGGGCATGTATCCTGGTTGGGGGCACGTCCCCAGTAGGGGGCGTGCAAGAGGCGGCAGATCAATGTTTCTCTCTCATCAATGTTTCTGACTCTCTATCCCTTATCCCTCTCCCTTCCTCTCTGTAAAAAAATAAATAAATAAAATGTATATTTTTTTAAAAAAAAAGAACTGGCAGGACTTGCTTCAGTGGGGCTTTGAGGCTTACTGAGTCTTCCCCTTGAGTGTGTCGCTTATGGATGTGAAGAATTGTAATCTGGTATGGTCTCACTGATCACTGAGTACACTGGCTCTTGGATATCCATGGAGGTGCTAAATCAGCCACTACCTAAGGCCACATAGCCGGAGCTACAATGAGATCTTCAGATTCCTCTACTTTGTTTGGGGTTTGGAAGTGCCTAGCTGTGGCCCAGCTGTGATGCAAGGCAGGCTGCTGCCATTGAACCTTTTTTTGGAAGCTTTGGAGCTCTCTGACTCAGCTTTAGTTTGTTAGGTATGGATGCAAAAAGACAGGCCATTCATATGTAAAAGCCTCTGTGCAGCTTAGATGGGGTTGTAAACTAGATGGGGTAGGGTCTCAGGGAATCACCAGGTGAGCAAACAACAATGGGTGCCAGTCAGCCCTGCACAGGGTAGTTCCCTAGTCTCCATATCTCAGTGTCACATGCCTCCACACAGGAACAATGATCTCTGTGAGCACCTCTGAGAGAAAGCCATCCTTGCATTCAGGCCCTCTGCCAGACAGTCCATTTTCTCCCGGTATGAGTCTGGGTCCCCACAGTCTCATCTGGAACTGGAGTTCAGAGCAGTCTGAAACTTGTATCTCTCTCCCAATTGAAAAACAAAACAAAATAAAAACAAAACAAAACAGTGCACCCAGTTGCCAGCCCATTTTGTGCACACCTCCTTATCTCCTTACCTCCCCACCTCCTACCAGTCTCAATGCACTTTTCTCTTTCCTTCTAGTTGTAGAACTTCCACTCAGTCAGCCTTCCCATGGTTCTGGATGATATATCTGTTTTGTCTTTTAGCTATAGTTTTGATGTGGTTGTGGGAGGCAGCAAGTATGGGTGTTTACCTATGCTGCCATCTTGATTCTCCAAACTTTACACATTTTAAGTAAAATAGTGAAATGTTAAGGATGCATATTGTTATCTCTATACTACCACTTAAAATAATGAAAACAAAGCTAAAATGTAATAGCTGCATTAAAAGGAATTATAAAAAAATATTAAAATTTTCTGAAAGAGGATAGGAGGGAAGAACAAATAAGCAAAAATAACATAGGGAACAAATAAATTACAAATAAAAACAATAGAGAAATTCAGTCAGATTAATAGTTACATTAAATGTTATGGACTGAACACTCCAACTTAAATTACAGCATTTCTCAATATGGAGTGGAAAAAAAGAAACACTTCTTATAAAGTTTCAATTAATAAAGATGAAATTGGTTGAGGGAATAAATAAGGAATGCCACAAAAACTGGCTAGACTACTCTGGCACTGCTCAGGAGAGATGATTTATTAAAGCTCACTCAACCCATCTGTTAACTTTCAGCCTATTAGATTCCTCTATTGCATTTTGAAGTAAAATATAAAGAAATGCAGTCCTATTTGGGCAGTTAGTTAAGATAAATGGTTGCAAATGCAGAATAGAATAATAATTGAGAATGAAACTGGAGTTCACCATTTTAGCCTTTCCAAATTTCTCTTTTCTATATAACTTGGTAAAAATAAAAGAATATATTTCTGAGTCCTGTTATAAAAGTTTAATTAAACAAAATGCTTATAAATGGCTTAATAAAGAGTCAATAAATAAAGACATTTATTAAATCTTTATCATCATCGCATTCATCATCAATATCATAACCAACATCAATATTATCTTTGAGACCAAGATCAACATCACATAGAATTTCTGTCTACTTCCCAAGTTTTATGTTCAGAAACCATTAGTATGAGTTTTTCTTCTTGGTTTCTCTAAGAATATTCTCTTCTTTTTCAAGTTTGAAAGGTGTTGGTTTCTTGTGACCATATGATGCCTATATAAAAAAATCTTTATGCTCTTCAACATGTATCCTTAGATAAAATCAACAGGTAGTTCACTTTCAATTCTGCACATCTCATATTTATTCTGTTTTGCTGAGTTGAGTCATTCCTTCTGATGAACTAGAAATCCCTTACTTTCTATAAGAACAAATCCTACCCATGCCTCCTTCAAAAGAGTAATTGAAATGAGTTCATATTCATTAATCCATATTTAACTTTGTGTACTCTCATGAACCAACTAATTTCTGAAATATTTTACAGCTAAATGTATCTGCACCATAATCTATTTATTGCACATGTACTTTCTTTTAGCTGTTCTTTAGCTGTTATTTCTGTCATGTTTTATACCCCAACAAATTGAAAGTCCTGTGAAGGTCATAATCAAGTCTTTGAGTTATCTTTCATCATTTCCAGTGCATCAAATTGGTCCTGGTAAAAGAAGTTTTCCATTACCCAAGAGTTACTAACAAATTATATAGGTACCATGTCTTATCGCTGGAAAGCCTCGGTATAATATCAGATGCATTAATCAACTAGATGAAACAATGCTAGGGAAAAATGCAGTCAGTGATGTAAAAACTTCAAAGGGAATGACTATTCTGTTAATTTATTACCCTGCCTTTGGAAAGATAATTATTTAAATGTCTCCAAAAGCTGATTAAAATTAGTATCTTCCCCAAAGGTGTCTGTACCTATCCTTCTTGCTTATATTTTTGTGTTTCTTTTACTAGATAAAAATGTAAGATGTTGGTTGGAGAGGAATCCTTGGGATTTATTTCTTATTTATTTATTAATTTGAAGCAATAAATTTAAAAGAGCATGTAAGTTGAGCTAAAAAGACCTGGATGTTATATAATTTACTTAGTCATTGAGTTATTATGTAAATATAGACAAGCCAATTAATCTCACAGGGCCTAAGTTATCACAACTGGGATGAAAGAAAGTTATAAAATTTACCTGGACACTTGTGCATTTCAAGTATATGTTCTGAAAATTTAGTTAAATTATTAGATAAGATCCATTTTAGTTAAACCATTATATAAAAAGATATAATACTTTCTTATTTTAAAAAAAAGAAACATGATACTTCTGCTATCAGATATTTGAATAAACTTAAATGTTTTAATTTGAAAACTCTTGTTCATATCTAGGAGAACTCAGCTCACTTGAAAAATATAAATAACATATTTTCACTTACATGACATAATCTGAGAAGTGAATACTATTCTGTAAAATGATTAATGAAAAAAAATCAAATGACACTTATTTAAAAGAAGACAATAAAAAGTAAAAGGTAGCTTCTAGGATTAACAAATGACATTTCTTCATTCACCATTGAGAGTAGTTGACTTATAAATTGCTGCCCTTAGATACTATGATTAATTCTAGTATCAAAAAGTCCAAGTCTCTTTTTAGGATTCTTAAGGAATAGGTCTGCCCAAGGTCATCCTTGCTTTCTCATTGTGGAATTTTTAGAAATGACAAGTTTTGTGATATCTGATAAATATGAGGTCTGTAGAGAATAGAGTTTTAGTATATCAGAAGATTAAATGACACACACAATACTTTTAATTTATAATCTTAGCTTTCTTAGCACAATGTATAGGAATTAACCACCTCTGCCAAAGCTGAGAAGTAAGCAATTAATATTTCCTACAAAATTAATCATTCCATTTATAGTGCATTTAAAATTCATTATAAAGCCCAGTTGGCATGGCTCAATGGTTGAGCATTCACCAATGAACCAGGAGGTCATGGTTCCATTCCCCGTCAGGGCACATGCCTGGGTTTTAGGTTTAATCCTCATATGGGGTATGTAGGAGACAGCTGATAAATGATTCTTATCATTAATGTTTCTATCTCTCTACCTGTCTCCCTTTCTGAAATAAATAAAATATATTTAAAAAATAAAATATTTTAAAAATTGTAAGGAAAATTTCCAAAAGCTGTGAGTACCGATTAGATACTACTGTAAAATTAACTGCATAGTAGGCAAATGGTAGAGTTTGGTAAGGAGAAAAGGAATATGAAGAAACATGGAGAGAATGTTTTAAAAATCCTTAATTTTCTGAGAAAACAAATCAAAAGACAAAAAAAATTAGGCTATATTCAACAGCAATAATCAGGATTCACAAAGCAGAGGGACTGTTGGTGGTTAAAAGCTATTTTATAATGTGCTCTGAAATGGGCTCTCACTTTGTTCTCTCTTTTTGAGTCAGTGCATAGTTTCTCGAGGACACTGTCACGAGGTTGATGCATTTGACCAAGGGCACCTTGAGAAGGTCCGTCTCTCATCCCTGGATTTGTTCCTTTCCCTGTGATTCCTCTCTTAGATGCCTTTAATATCCTTATACCTATTCTCACCTTCCTTCACTTGGGTCCAATTAGGGGAACTCTTTCCTTCATAAAAAAAGGGATGGGTTTGTCTTGCAGCCTGATTTCTAAGTGCCAGTGGCATTTTTTTTTTCATCATGTCTAACTAATACAAAAAATAGAGCTCTCTCTTCACATAGGTATTAGGAGAATTAATTAATGTTTATGAACTACCTCAGGTCCTTGGATGAGAGGACCCTGAAGAATTATACAAAGTGAATGTGATACTATTGCATCATCTGATCTGGTGGTGAAGCAGGCAGATAAATATAGCAGTCTCAAGTATAGATAGCAATGTTAACTCTGTGAGGGTGGGTCACTTTGCTCAGTGTCTGAAAGAAGTCATTACTAGGTATTTTCAGGGAAAATGTGACTCCATGCAAATTTTTAGATTTTACAATGTTCTTTCCTAACAGAATACCAATTCCATGCCTTTTCTTTTTTGGTGGAGACCCTTTGTCTCCCCTAAATATGAACTCAAAGGCCATACTTTACTTCTTCTCCTTCAAAATTTGATAGTATATTATATTAGCAGTACATATCTATATATATATAAAAGCCTAAACAACTGTTATGACTGAAAAACCAGGATGAACAGAACTACAGGTCAACCAGTTGCAATGATACACACTGACCACAGGGGGCAGACATTCAATGCAGGCGCCCCCAGCCCCATACTCCTGGTGGTCAGTGTGCTTCCACAGCCAACCTCCCACCACTGGCCAACCCCCCATGGTCCCTACCCACCGAGCATGAATTCATGCACCAGGTCTCTATAAGTGAAGCAGGAATGATAATTGCTCATGCTTAAACTAGTACTCTAAGACCAAGTATTCATTCACATCGTAAGCTCCATAACCAAAGGAATAACCAAATAAATGAAATAATTATCAAATACGCAGAGTACAGAGTATTTTGATCGGTTGAGGGATCTTGCTTCCTTCCCTAAATCCAGAATACAGTTTCACATTATATAAAACCAGGTCAGATAAAATTATTTGCAATAAAAAAAATTAGAACTTAAATTTTTTCTTTTGAACAATATCTGAGTGCTCTATACTGTGTTTTATTTCAAACCATACTAGAAACATCTGCTTTAGATTGGGAAACTGTACTTATTCACAATACTTTTGGAAAGATAAACAACAGAGGCAAATTTATTAATAATTATAAAACATATAATATTTTAAATTATTATAATAGCATGTATAAGCTAATTATATCTCTTGGACAATTCTAAGCCCTCCATCAATACTTTCTCATTTAATTCTCACACTAACCTGAGAAATAGGTGCCATTATACTTACTGCTTTACAAATGAAGAAAATAAGGCAGAAAAAGTGCAGTAAAAGTGTGGAAAGTGGTGGAGGTCAGATACAAACTTGGGCCATTTGACCTCACAGTCACTATAGGTGCAGAGCCTCACTGAAATTTCATAAAGGTCCTGTTTGTTGATAACTACACTCCGAGTGTGAGGGATTCTAAGCTTCCTGTAAAAAGATGACTCATGAGGAGTACATATTTACTAGCAAACAAAATGCGGAAAAGGAAATGTGTTATTTTTCCTCCTTCGGAGTCGTACACCTCTCCACATTTGCAAATTATTGGTCTTCATGAAGTAGGAGCATGGCTCTCAGCCAAATGAGAACTTGAGGAGTAACAGCAGGACAGACTGTGAGCCCGCAGACAAAAGAGGTCTGTTCATGCTTGTTTTCTATTTGGGTCTGTTCCATCTTCGCCAGACACAATTGTGTCCTTGGATTTCTATTTGAAGAACTCGCAGTTGGCATTCTGTTATTGAGTGTCTGGGGAAGTTTGGTGATCTCTTCACAAGGAATCCTGGGGCCTGACTCATGACCTTGTCATCAAAAGTAAGCCTTGTGCTTCCCCTGAAAGAAAATAAACAGATGTGTCTCCCCTGGTTAAATGGGGTGTAAAACAGCACTTAGGCTTGTCACCGATCCTTCCAGTATCCATCAGCATCTCGCTACTAAATAGTGTGCTCCCAACTCAAGCAGCTGCCTTCAAGGTAGGAGGTGACAGTCTCTTGGATAGCAAGACGTGTTTTCGGATATGGAGCAGTCTCGGCACTGACATAACTAACCTGTAGGGGAATTTTGACATGACACTTTTATTTTCCGGGTAATGAGTCAAAGATAAGGACCTAGCTATGTCAACGGGCACCCAAGCATGAGAAACTAATGGCGAGCTTATGCCAAAATAAATATTTTCTTAAGATAACTGGGAAACTCGCATGTCTTCCTCACACATATCATTATTAGCTGGTAACGAATCCATACTTAAGAATGCTTATTTGGGGGAATTCATGGATAGCAAAACCTTCAAAGCAATTATCAGCAGAATACGGTATTTGACCTCTTGTATTCTTACAAGTTTCAGAATAGATTTGGGAGGGCTGGCCACTGACTCTGTTGTGGGTAGAAATCTACTGTGCCAAACAAACACTGCCCTCATTTTTGAGAAACACTACCAGCTCAGAGAATAGAGACTACTTTCTTTTTAGTCATTTAGTCATTTATGAGTTTGGGTTTCATAGACCATCACAAAATAAAGTCCATGAGGCTATCCATAGAGTGTGATCAGTGAACGCAAACACTTCTCACATTTTTTTGTTTGTTTTCATACCTTGAAATAGTGTGGGTATTTCTAGCAAGTGACTTTTCCAAAACAATTTAGATATTTATTGTAGTATGTTGTGCATAGTGATATGAATAAAGTGCTAACTATTCAGTAGTCAAAATGTCAAGGTTGAAATTATGTTCTTTCTTGGTATCCCACCTGTGTTCAAGCTCTTGTCCATCATAGATCAGTCCTTCAAAATCTCTATTCTCAGACATGGTAGAAATATAAAAGAAGAAAATAAATACAGAATGTGTTTGTTGAAATTCCATTGTAGATAGGGAGAAATTACTCAATAATATTTAGTAAATGAGAAAAAATGAAGAAATGAAAGAATATAAATGATATTGTTTCTAGGCCACAGAACATAGCAGTTCAGAATTTGGACCTTAAAGTAGGGTTGCCACTAGCTAGCCATGTACTCTGATACAAATTATTTCAAGCCAAAGGTTGGTGTGTGTGTGTGTTTTCTCATCCAAGGATGTGTGTGTGTGTGTGTGTGTGTGTGTGTGTGTGTGTGTGTGTGTTAGAACGAGAGGAAGGGGGAGAGAGAGAGATTTGAGTGAACAACGTTGTTATGGTACCTACCCTACGCACCTGGATCAGGGATCAAAACCACAACCTACATATGTGCTCTAACTAGGAATCAAACAATCTTTTGGTGTATGGGATAGTGATCTAACCTACTAATCTACCCAGCCAGGGTAAGCCAAAGATTTCTTTAATCTCATCTATAGAGTGAACAGAGGCTACATCATGGGACCAAATGTGAGGATTAAATGGAACAATGTAGGAAAGTGTTTATGCAAGTACCTGGCTCATAGTACATATTTAACATGTCTTAAGTATTATTAAAATTAATGTTAGTTATTATTTCTCTTTAAACAAACACACTATTGTCCTGTAATACTAAGAACAAAATAATACTTGAGAATCCTACTGATTTTATATATATGTTTAAAACTCATGTTTACATAATAATAACAAATCATCTTTGCTAATTCTCTCTAACTTAGTCTACATACCTAATTCTAAGTCATGTCCATTTCTGATCAGATATATTTCTGTTTCAGACTTAGACCCTAAAATGGACACCCACAGATACAGCACACACAGTGTGGCGAAGTGTGGAAATATCCCCTCATTTTAGCTGCCTGTTACCTACTTTTCCTACAGTGAACATAGGCTAATATGTTTTATTTATACAATGCTAAAATAGGGAAAAAATTATCAAATTGTTTACCTCTTCCCTAATCTTACTGTTAATGCCTTACTTCGTGGTTTTTAGCATTTTCCTGCTACATTCTTGTCATATCTTCTTTGGTGCTGACCTTCCATGTTGTGGCTTGGGTGAGCACTCACTATTCAACTCTATTGTCTGGCAGAATGTGAGCCATATAACCCCTCACACAACTAGAGCACAGGTTATTGTATCTGTCTCTGTCTCTCTCTCTGTCCCTCTCCTTTCTCTGAGTGAAATAAACAAAAGTGCAAAGCATTTTCCCATCAAGGTCCAATATTCCTCCCCAAAAGACTATAGATATCAGGCTATGTGTAAATTCACAGTCTTACCCATAAACATAATTTTACTTTTGAAGTCTGCGTATACTTTTTAAGACCTTTATTGTTGAAAGTATTACATAAGTCCTCTTTTCTCCCCATTAACCTCTTCCAGCTCCCCGCTTCCTTCACCAGGCCTTCACCACCCCATCGTCTGTGTCCACAGGTTATGCATAGACGCATACATATTCACTGGTTATCTCTTCCCATCCATCCTCCTCTGCCTTCCCTCTGACGTTCCACAGCCTGCTTATTTTTAAGTTCAACATTTTCACCCCACAGAAGGTGAACGCTCATACTTTACTTTTTTCTAACTTTTATTAAAGTCATTGAAAAATAAAACGAAGTGCAAGAATTTGGAAGCATTCGATTGCATTCACTTTGAAGAAGGAAACGATCAAGATTCAGGACCTTTTTTTCCTTATGTAAACTGCCTGTTGTACCGCAGAATGTCAGTGTCTGGCAGGCCTTCCTGCCAAAATGCAGAACAGATGTAGGAGGGCACCTTGGGAGCCGTGCATTATCAAGTGTGGCTGAAGAGCTGTTTCCCACCTCTCCCAGGCCTGTCTTCACCTGTTTATGCAGGAAACAGACCTGTGGATTTCAGTCGGGCTGGTTCCCTGCCAGTGGATTCCCAGCGGCTCCAGACAACTGCCTTCTCATTTGAACTTCTGTTCTTTTCCTCTCAGTTTTTTGGCTGACAGTTGCTCGGTTTGGGCTGCTGGCGGCCTGTCGGAGGCCTCTTTGTTACGGGTTGCTTTAGTTGAAGAAGAAGTTGGAAAAAGGACAGGTTTCGAGGAATAAGAAATAAGGCTGGCGTTATCTTAAAGAAGAGGGAGACTTGTACACAGGCGCCTTCAGAGAGACAAGCAGACATTTGGTTCCCACCTATTGCCATGAGCTTATAGGAGAGGAAGCTAAAACTTATAAACTCTAAGCACACGTCCATACCCGTCAATTAACAAAACTACACAGTATAACAACATCTCTACACAATGTCCTGCACCAAATGATTTTCCTGGATTGTCCTCAGCCAAAGTAATCAAATGTCCCAGCAACCTCAGGTCACGTGTTGGTATTATATTAGTTGTGCTGGAGTCTAATAATAAAGAATTAGCCATGAGCTCCTCTGAGGCAGAAAACTCCAACTTTGATGTATCACAGATTAAAAGGAATAAAGGCCAACAATCTACTATGAAAAAAAAAAAAGAAAAGGAATGCCAAAATTGTACATTTTAAATCCTCACATCTTCCTTGACATCAAGCATCTTGCAGCTGCTTTCCTTAGGGTGTGGCAATTTGTGCCATAAGCGCTCTGCTTATCTCCCTTCTAACATTCTATCCAGAGAGGCCCACACAGGTGATGTGAACTTGGTGCAGAAAATGTGCTCATTCAATTTTAGACACTCGCTTTGGATGAAAGGATCTGAACGATGAGACATCTGTGTTTCCTTTATCTCTTTCTATCCCAAAGAAGTTAGAATACCTCTAAGGAATCAAACCCAAAATTAAATTGCCACCGGATATTTATAAATACAGCCCTAGTGTGACTCTGGACTATGTGTCTTGCTATCCTGCAGGTGCATGTCTAGACTTTAAGGGACATGGAATGGATGAAGGTTGACATAAATAGGACACGATGTCTTATAAAAGCATTGATTTTTATTTTAATGTGCATGTATAGAGATCAATTTGATTTCTATACAAGGACAAGGGACAAGATCAGAGATCTTCTAGGAGCAAAGGAAGATATTATAAGCCACCTTCATCATGTTATTTTGTCTCCCTTTTCTTGATCATGTACATATCTGACTCAGGGAAAGCATTTCGGGAAGTCATATCGATATTGGCACTTCTAACATTGGGAACTACTCACCCCTACCATGCACACAATTGGATACAGGATTCAATTTAAAAATTTGTCATATCCCCTAAATATCGGAGGCAATCCCTCAGAATAATATGTTGAATATCCTGTCACCATAGAGGCGTCTTAGCAAATGGAGGTGTGTTAGGGCCTAACTACCCTTAAAATGTATGTCTTCATAACAGGTTAAATGCCTATGGGTAGAACAAAACACTAGTCATGGGAAGGATAGTAAGTAATCTAGAAGGAAGATAAAAAAAAAACAAAACGTATTTTTTTTCTGTAAAGAGCCAGGAAAAAGAGCCAGGAAGTAAATATTTTAGGCTTTATAGGGTCACATAACTTCTGGGATAGCTATTCAACAAGAGCTGCGTAGACAATACCAAATGAGTGGATGTGTCTGAATTCCAATAAAACTGTATTTATAAAAGTAGGGGAATTGGCTTGTGGTCTGTAGTTTGTTGATTCCTGGTCTAGACTCTTGTCCACGATAAGTTGACAGTCCAATTGGGCAGATGTGGAGGCCTCTGAAAAGCCATTTAAAGGTAATAAAAAGAGAACAAACAAAAACAAACACAAATCACCAGTGGAGATAATAAGATACGAAACATTTCAGAAGAGCAAGCAATTCTTAGAAATAATAACTGTCTTTTACATGGGTAGGATCATTGGTGTTTGTTTAAATTCTGTATTTGTAAACATACTGTACATTCAAGTTCTCTGTTGTAAGCTGTTCCTGTCCTGGTGAGTATCCCTCACTATCAGAGGAAGGTACACTTTTATTGAGAAGTGGGAGGAAAATCATCTGCTGCATAAATAAGATGAGAATAACACGAATTTTGTGTACTTGTCACCTTCTCTATTGTATCCACCCCCAATCAGAACCTATGAGCCTTCGAGTTCGTGATTCTGCATTTAAGAAAAACATGTATGACAATTCTTAGAAATATGTTGGCTTTCTGTTTTCGTTATGAACAAACAGGGAGCTTATTTCAGACTAAAAAATCAGACTTATCACTCCAAGCAAATATTGTGGCCGGGCACATTTATTTTTGAGAAAAATGAATGTCAATTTAATTGCAAATGAGGCACTCTCCTTAGACCCTTTGCAAATTGCAATCCTGGCCCTCCGTGCTGAAAGTTTGGGGTCCTTGGGCTGGATTTTTCCGGACCTGGCTTAGAAAATAATGTTCTGAGTTCCACCCGGCAATATTGACAAAAGCATCCTATGCAGATGGCTTGATAGAGATGTGAATGGGAATGAGTCGAAGAGGTCTCAAAGCAGCTGTAGTCTCTCATTCAGAGCTACCAAAAACATCAGAGACACCGCATGAAAACAGAGCATTTGGCCATTTTCCTTCCTTATCAGGGAGCTGTGTTTCCTACCAGTGAAAAGAGCTTCTTTCTTTTAATATGATCAATGTGGGTCTTAAGGTCAAAAATGAAGTACCTGAGGAGAGAGATGAAAACCTACCTTCTTCATATCTACCTTTAAGCTGACCACAAAAGATTAAGAATATTTTAGTCTGGTGAGCTGACTCATTCTCTCTCTCTCCCTCTTTCTCTCTCTCTCCTCTTCTCTCTCTCTCTCCCCGTGAACACTGAATTTATCATTTAAATGTTAAAAAGGGAAACCAGATGCTAGAGTTATTAACTTTTGGAATCAACTATAATCTTCCTATTAAATTCTTCCATCCAGGTACAGGCAATTATTTGCTTGATCTAAAGGTGCAGAAAATGCAGGCACACAGGGTTTCAGAAAGTCCAGTTTAATAAGACAGGTGGGTAACTAATAATGTGGAAAATTACCTGCAGATTGAGGATATTGGGAATGACTAATGGCCAAAACTAAGTGAGTAAATTAGTTGCAAAATGATACCATTTGCAGTAGTTGTGTGAACGGGGGACGAGAAAGCACAGTGGCATGTGGCAGTGAGCAGAGCAGAGCAGAGTTTGAATGTCGCCCAAACCCAGGAAAGCATGCCATCAACTTATGCCTTCTCCCCACCCCCACCCCTGCCTTGCGGCTGCCTCGGGCCTTAATTTATTTATTTATTTTTGTTCATCTGTGCTGTGAGTGTAAGGTTTTATAGGGCTGGCTCTGGAGTCTAGTTAGCTCTGTGAAATCTAACACAAAGTCATCACCAAGGTCAAAACCATCAGTGACAAAACTTGAATTTGTTTTATAAACCCGGTCAATTTCAGAAAATCAAATGTGACTGGAATTTATAGAAAAAAGACATGAGGGTGGGCTTTGGAAAAATGGAAACTCAAGTTTCATTGTTACGAGCAGCTAACATATTGCTGTTATCCTCCTAAGCAAGATAGTTGAGCAAATATAACATGAAAAACATGTGTTTCATGATATATGGAATAACAGGGAGTCCAAACACAGGTAGTATGTTACAATTGATAGGTTTAAGTGTTGGTGTTTCTCTTTTCCTTGAAGAATTATTTAAATTATTTATAAATTGATGATGTGTCTTAAGTTCTGTGATACCTTTTATAGATAAGACACACATCTCACTGATATTAGATCCATTTCAGAGCAGATAGGCAGAACTACCTATGTTCTTTCTCTCAGAATCTCTTTGAGATGCCATCAAGTCCTAGCAGTTCCAAGCTGGTGACACACAACATCTCAATACATAGTCTAAATGTGTCTCAGTGATAATAGAATGATGAGAGAAGTAGCTTTAATCAAAATGTTATTGCTGCTCTTCTCTGTTCTATAAACTGTATAAATACAAATAGTGCTCCCAGGTAATATACTTGTTACTAAAGTGGTAATAATCACAGGACTAGGTTAATTCCATTTCTTTTAGCAAAAATTTAGTGGAACCTTTCTGTAGTGTTGGGGGGGGGGGGTACTAGGAGGTGTTTAAGAAAATTACAAATTAAGATGTTTGTCCTCCAATTATTCAAAGCTGAATTGTATAAGAAGTGTGTAGTTAAGTGCTATAGTATATAATATATTCCTCTAGATCACATCCTAGATTTAAACTCTTTATAGCTAAAGTAAAAAATATGAAACACATTATTTACTTTCTTTATATTTTCACTATAAAAGAACGTGTTTTTAGTAGTTTCTGTGTACAAAAAATAACTTACCTTATATTCAGGGCACAGAATATGTCTTTATATATTTGGGATCTCTAATCTAACTAATTTGTTTAACATATCCTTGTATCTAGTTTATTAATAGACACTATCCTTCTACCAGTCAGTTGATCTATCTAGTCAATAAAAGGTCGCATAATTCCCTGTGTGTTTCAATGACCAAATTATCCATGACCTTTTTAAGTGAAATGAGAGACCTCCCACCACAATGATAAGAACCATGGGTCAATCCTTTTTTAAAGATATATATATATATATATATATATATATATATATATATATATATATATAATTTATTTCAGAGAGGAAAAGAGAGGGAGAGAGAGAAACATCAATGATGAAAGGAAACCATTGATTAGCTGCCTCTTACATGACCCCTAATGGGGATCAAGCCCAGAACCCAGCATGTACCCCTAACCAGAATCGAATATGGGACCCTTCAGTTTGTAGGCCTACGCTCTACCCACTGAGGCAAACCAACTAGGGCTGGGTCAATCCCTTTATATTTTTATTTTTTTTAATGTATATTATTGACTTTTTACAGAGAAGAAGGGAGACTGATAGAAACATCGATGAGAGATAAACATTGATCAGCTGCCTCTTGCCCACCTCCCACTGGGGATGTGCCTACAACCAAGGTACATACCCTGATTGGAATCAAACTGGGACCTTTCAGTCCGCAGACTGCTGCTCTTTCTATTGTGCCAAACCGTCCAGGGCTGGGTCAATCCCTTTTTAAAAATTTCCTTTTACAATGATTGGTGATGAACATAGGCAACGAGAAAGAGCTGCCTTTTGCAGAAATCTTCCCTTTGATATTTTTTAGGATTATAAAATGAGTCATAATCCTAGAGGAGAAGAGCCTGAGAAGATAAAACCTACTATCTCTGCAGCAGGTGGGCATGCCGACCTGAATTTGGTAGGGCATTTTAGTTACATCAATATGTATCATCTGAAACAAAATTGCAACTTTATTAGCAGTTATCAAACAGGGCATAATGCCTTTACAACGTACAACTCTTTGTTGTGAAGTGAAAATCATTTCTTTGGATAGTATAGACACTAGGGTGAATACAACATACACATAAAAAGTAAGCAAACATAATTCACATTATTTATAAAATGCTTTCCATTTATTATAGGACTTTTACATCTCGTATCTAAATTATAAACAAATTTCACTTCCAGTGTTGAATTAATAACATTCTATCCACAACAGTCCCTTCCCCTGCCTTTTTTGTTTTCTTTTGTTTTGATTTAGTCAGTCAAACTTAAAACCTGGTAGTCATTTTGAATAGTTATTGAGCACTATCTCTTCAATGTCTTACTCCTGAGACTTGGTTTTCTTTTTCTGTTGTCATGAATTCATCTATTAGTGTAACAATTTCTTGAATATTCTCCTATCATTATTTATTACTAAAAACTATAGGCCCAGTGCACAAATTTATGCATGGCTGGGTTTCGGCTGGCCAGCCCCACTTGGGGCTGATTGGGGCAGGCAGGCCCAGGGGAGGGGCTGCAGGATAGCTGGCCAGCCTCACCCCCAACCGGGGGGGGGGGGGCATATGAGGGGGAAGCACATGGGGCCAGGCCCACAGGAGGTTGGCCTGCCAGCCCTGCCTCCTGGTAAAACTCCCAGTTGAATTCCTGGCTGAACTCCAGGTGGAGGGACCAATTTGCATATTAGCCTTTTATTACCTAGGATGATCTCAAAGACAGAACTTACATGAAGCAGAGATATTTTTCTACTCAAAAACAATAAATCCCCACTGTCTGCAAAATAAGATAACCAGTCAATCACTCAAAGCAGATGGAGTCAAACTCAGGAATTTACCTTTCATCATTCTCTGCACCAGCGATTCTCAACCTCTGGGTCGCGACCCCTTTGGGGGTCGAATGACCCTTTCACAAGGGTCACCTAAGACCATCGGAAAATGCAGATATTTATATCACGATGCATCACAGTAGCAAAATTTGATGGTTTGGGGTCACCACCACATGAGGAACTGTATGCAAGGGTCGCGGCCTTAGGAAGGTTGAGAACTACTGCTCTATACCATACGATTCAGGGTTGAAACTAACTTTTAAGACAGATATACTGTTTTTTTTTCTCTCTCCCTTATTCTTTTCTCTCTTCCTGCAACACCTACAATGTGGGGCTTTTTTATAACTCCTGAAGGCATAGTGTCTGCCAGGAAACATGGCCTCTTCCTCCACCTGACATTGGGTAGTCTAAACATGTCCATGAATCATTCTCCCAATTCCTAGTAAGTAAGGCAAGGTCAGGAGGGGGCAGTGTCTTGAATTGGCTGCTGATCTTGTAACGTTGCTTGATATTGTAAGCCAGATGTAGCTAAGGGAAATATAATCAGCTTCGATGACAGGCATCCTGCGACTCAGAGTGACACTGTGCCACCTCTGGGCTTTTTACCTTCAGTTCTTCACCAGGAGAAGAGACGATTTTTGCACAATAAACCAAGAGATTTTTATTATGAAAAATGCTCACTGCTCACTAAAAAGAAGATTGTTTTGTCTGCCTTGAAGAATGTGAGACTTTAGGGTGAATGGGACTGACTGGTCCAACTGCAGGCACCTGGCTTAATGAAACAGGGGAACTGTGAAGGCTAAATAGAAAAGAAGAGAGGGAGGCCCACCACAGGAGGGATGAAGGCCCTGGGCATGCTGGGAGCAAACTCTAAATGAAATAAGAAGAGGCTGATGGGGATAGCAATAGTAATAGATTTTTAATTTATTTATTTTGCAACATAATCTCTACTTTAAGAGAGTTTTTTTGTCAATTATGCCTTAAATGGGGTTTCCAGCTCTTAACTCAGTGGGCCTGTTGTGACCACTTTAAATAAACAGGACGAACCTCCTCACAAAAATTGCCTCGGCAATCGAGGCTGATGACAACCTACACATGTACACACACATGCACAACAAGAGCATGAAAACGTTTACTTCTAATAGAGTGAGGCTTTCTGGGGAGAATGTAGTGACTCCTAAGCAGATAAGAAAATTGATTTAGAGATTTAAAAAAAAAAGAGACTGGTTTGTGGTTTTTATATTTCTTAGAGATGTAGCTGGGATGAGAGTTGGCATGTATAAAAGGGCTGAATGTTTTATTCCCCAGCTGCTCCAAAGAAGGGTGTATCTAGGCTTTTATATAAGTTTGTCAAAATGTGGGGCATAAAGGGAAAGGAAAGAATGAGTCTTAATAGTTATTAGCAGATAAACATCAAAGAATGGAGCCAGACTCTTTATTACTGAGACATAACTGCCTAGCAGTGGAATATCAAAGGCAGGAGGTGGTGGTGAAAGTGGTCCATCTCAAAGGGAGAAGCATTTTGCTGAAACTGGTTTGGCTCAGTGGATAGAGCGTCAGACTTTGAACAGAAAGGTCCCAGGTTTGATTCTGGTCAAGGGCATGTATCCTGCTTGTGGTCACATCCCCAGTAGGGGGCGTGGAGGAGGCAGTTGATCCATGTTTCTCTCTGATAGATGTTTTTAATTCCCTATCCCTCTCCCTTCCTCTCTGTAAAAAAATCAATAAAATATATTTTTTTAAAAAAGGGAGAAGCATTTTGTCACTTATTATCTTAGATTGCTGGTGCATGATGATAATAAAAACATATCGATTTTAATCAGGCTTTTGTTTTTGTTTGTTTTTTAATTTCTAAAGAGTACCATTTAATTATTTGTGCCCACAGTGCAAGCTCCCCCAGCAGCCTCTCTCCACCACCAGGTGTAGTTACAGGAACAGATTTTGTGTCTTTCATTCCACAAAAACATTTATCTTTATGTGGACACCCAGAATAGATCCCTGAGGCGGTTGGGGTTCTTAGAGGGGGTTGGGTAGGATTGGGGTGAGCTTCTGCAATAGATGTTGCAGACCCCTACAAACGCATGCATTCCCCATGGACACACAGGTGGTACCCTTTTCTTTCAAACCTGACAGAACTTTGTTCTTATCTTGTGGCAGTTGTCACACCTTCCATTGGATTATAGTTATTCTTATACTTATAATTTTTCTATAAACTTTTAATTTGGGGATGATTTTACATTTCAAAAGAGTTGCCAAAATAACAGAAAGTTTCTATGTAACCCTCACCTGATACACCCTGTTTATATTTAACATCACCATGGTATCTTGTCAAAACCAGGAACCCATTACTGAGACACATTATTTTAAATTTCTGATTTTATTGAATTTCACCAGTTTTTTTTTTTCATTAATGCCTACCCCTGTCCCTGTTTCAGGATGCAATTTATAATACTACATTGAATTTATTCAACATGTATTCTTAGTATTCTCTGGTCTGTGACCATCTCTCAGTCTTTCCTAATTTTCCATGACCTTGACAATTTTCATAGTCTGGTATTTTGTCAGATGTCTTTCAATTTGGGTTTGTCTGATGTTTCTCTGATAGTTAGACTGAAGGTAATAGACTTTTGGTAGGAATACAACAGAAGTAGAATGCTTTTTTATTGAGGATACTAGTTTTTTATTTGTTGGTAGGTTTTATTTTAATATCACCTCTGTTAGTCTTTAAAAAAAGCTCTTTAAGGTGATAAAGAATGTCTTTTACATTTTTTAATCCTGACATTATAGTTAATAAAATGTTTTATGGGTAATGGGTATTCAAACATGTTTACCGAATTAATTTTAAAAACCTTTATAGTATTTCTTATCTGGATGGAAGAATAGGGCGTGTAATATTTTAAATTACTGCAAGAAAAGTGAGGTTCAAGCCATAAAGTTGGTAATTAGTCCAGTTAGAACAAGAAAACAGGTTTTTGTGATTTTCATATTTATGATAATTTTTTCAAATCAAAGTGCTTTTTATTGATGCCTCATTCCTCAAGTACCAGAGTTTGTTTTTAGTAAGGAATTGATCAGTTTTCTGTTCAAGTACATCTAAAAAATTTAGGGAAGCTAATCAATCCTCAGGTCAATTGTAAGAACTAAGAAAACGGTTATGTTAGCTGATGTGTTCCACTGATGATACAGCCTCAGTTAAAATTAGATTTATGATATACCATTAAGTGCAGATTTCAAGATTTCTTCTGGTCCAGAAGTATCTGTGACCCCCTAAACCTAGGCTTTTGACTTCCGAATTATACATTATTATTAGCTGCTTTATCTGCCAACATCTTGTTTGCCCAGACTTGGGGTTAAAATGGAAGACACCTCTTCTCTCAGAAATTTAGGGGTTCAGCATGGACTTCTTTAGTTCTTAACATATCAATTCTTTCTGCCAACAGATTTTATATGCAGATATTATCTGAACTCCTCTGATAGGAATCAGGACAGTCAAATGAAAGTTTCTCATTCAAGAAGCAGACACATGGACAGAAATGCATTTCTTGAAACACTTACTGTAATTCCCTGAAGCCTCATAACCTTCCCTGACATGAGTGAAAATTATTAGTTTTGTTCTCTGCTGTCGTGGATCATGGTTACCTCTAATTGAAATGGAGGTGTACCGAACAGCACAATCAGTTAAGAGTCTTTCCAAGCGCCTCATTTGGGTAATTTATAGTAAGAGTTGAGGCTGATGAGTTCAGAGCCCATGAGTCCCCAGAGTCCTTAATCTTTGATCATATTTTGTGGTGGGACAATGCTTGATGAGAGTGGAGTTTGAAGATAACTGCTCCCTGAAAGTGTATTTATCAAATACCAATGTTCCCAGCAAAGTGATCTGAGTTGAGGATTACCTATCACTGGAAATGAACCACAAGGAGTATCTTAATTTGAAGAAAGTATGGGCTTGATACTTTTTTAATAAATTGCTGACATTGAATAAAACAGCACAGCTCTTAAGTTTTTTGGGGTGTGTGTGTGTGTGTGTGTTTCATCAGAGACAGGTAGAACATGGAGAAAAGGCTAAGAAAAGAATTGGAGACTTAACATCTTTGGGAAAGATTTTGCTGAGAAGTAACAATGGTTAAAAAAAATAAAAATTTCTGTACATATCAGGGAAGCATTCCAGTCCAGTGTTCCATGTACTAGGTCAGGAGTTTCCAAACTAGAATACAGCAGCCCAGGGCTATTGCTACATGATCCATTAGGGAATGAAAATAAATTATCAAAATGTGTTAGTTTATTTATTTTTTTACCTCACTCTATATTGGGGGATCTGTTTTATAGTGAATATAATATTTTATAGTAGGGCTTGTACAATGGTAAATATATAAATAAATATACAAATGTTAGGAGTTCATTTTGCAATTTTTTTAAAATTTGATATAGATGTGTAATGAGAAAATTTTGGTAAATGCTGTCAAATCATCCCAGCATGATTTGAGATAGCATGAAACTGTTTTTTATAATGGAAATATCTTTCTAAATATTCACATTTTCTTTCATTTAACTGTTGATTTACCAACTCTATATATCACTGAACATTTTCTTAGTCTGTGTGGTTAGCCTGTGTTACTTCTTAGACTGAGCTACATATGTTTACTAAACACTGAAAAGTTGTATTCCCATTATTTTTTATACTTTTATTTACAGATTTAGCACATAAGATTGGTTTCTCTTCTAGTGCTCTGGTTTGAGATAAAGTGCCAGACTATTTTTATTTAATCATTTTCTAATTTTATGAACAATGAGCATAAACACCTCTCAATATAATTAGTCCTCATATAATCAATGATTTCTCCATTTGATTTTTGACCCTTTTCTGCTTAAACATTCTTGATCTATACGGTATGTGCTGCAGCATTAGAGATATAGATATAAATGAAATATTGGTTTGACAATGTATATCATTATTGGGTTTAGATAGTATGACATTTATTTACTTATTCATTATAGACATATATATTGAGTATTCCATATAGTCCTTAAATGTGCTAAGACATGATTATTGACTTCATACAGTTTATAAGCTAATACAGAAGAAATATGACTTTCTTCTCATCAACTGTGATGAGAGCTGTGAAGATTAGAGATGAAAGGAAAGCCTGATTTAGTTTTGAGGTCAGGAAAGGTTTCTAATGGAAAGTCTTAAACTAAGATGATGAAGATGACATGCTCAAGAAGATGATATATGAGGATGATGAATATGATGCTACTAATGCATATTTTTATTGAGTACTTACAAGTATCAAGCACACTTATGAGCACTTTCTGTGAATAAATCTATTTAATTCTTAAAATAGCCCTAAGGACTGGTCAGTATTATTATTCTCATATATCATGTAAGGAGATTAAGGGGGGAAAAGGGTAATAATTTGTCCATAGTTGTACAGCTATCAAGTAGTAAACTTGAAATTTGTAGTCTCTACCTAATTCCAGACAAAATTTTGAACCACTATGACACTGTATTGATAAATAAAACTAAAAGATGATGGTTATGAATAAGGACAGGCATTATAAGCACTATGAAAAACATGTGAAGAGAAATGAATAATGAAGAAAGTAGCACGTATGCTTAAGTTACAAAGGAGGAATACTGAAATATGGAAACTGAACTGAATATGGAATATTGAATATGGAAATATGAACTGAAATATGGAAAATATGAGAGGGAAATGAGGAGTAAGTTGTGAATTGACTTGTATGTGAAGTATTATGATTTATATTATGAAAACAATGGGAACCCATTTAAAGGCTTTGTAATGTCCGAGTATCTGAGTGGGTGCACCTTGTTTATACATGTTGAGGGTACTGGTGTTCAAAAGATTATTCTGACTTCTGTCATGGGAATGGATGGCCAGAGGCCTATAAAGGTGTTGAATCGATATCAACCAGGAGATTACAGTAGTCCTAAGAATACACTTTGAGAACTTGGAATAGAGTAGTGATAATGGAGATACAGAGAAGAGAATCTGTTTAGATATATTTTTAAGGACATAAAATCAACTGATTCAGTTTTATATTAGATAGGGTAAAAAAAAAAGAGGAAAATGGAGCTGTAAAAGGAAATCTTACAGTTTCTCCTATGTATAATTGGATGGACCAAGTTTCCATTGGCAAGTTCCAAAACCACAGAAAGAATAATAAGGCAAAGATAATCTTGAGTGACAAAAGAAAGGGCAGTAATCTGACTCTTGAAGAATGCCAACTTTCTGTTTGAGAAGTGGAGAAAACCACGTAAAAAAGGTCAGGATGACATAGTCAGAGGATTGTTAGTAGTAACACAACTTTTTTGAGAGTTTTGTGGAAACCACAATTGTGGTGGTGGAAATGAGTATAAGAATGGTATTGTAAATTATGATTAATATCAGTTTGTTACCAAAATAATAGGAAACTTAAACATTTTTCCTTAGTCTACTGTGAGGATTGACTTAATTGGCAACTCAAAGTGGTCTATCATTGCAAATGAGATACATTAATTTTGTTTATAAGGCACACTGCTTTAAGAGATTAAGAATAATAATGAGACTCACAAAATATATCATTTTAAGCCATATTTAGGCTCCTGTAGGCCTCACTTTCCTGACTTGTTAAATATGTAATAGAATCATAACAATACTTTTGAGGATATATTCATTTACACAAAAATTTTTCATGTTTATTTTGTGTAAAGTTTTCTGCAGAGTTCTAGAAACTTTTTTCTAGAACTTGCTTTTCTGATGAAGAGTTTTAAGTAAATATCCTTTGTTAACATAGAGTTAGAGAGCCCTACACAGGAACATTTATCTAGAAAAAATCAGGGAAATCTTCCCAGAGGAAGTGATATGTAAACTGGGTCTTCAGATAAATAGTCAATAAGAGTATGGGTTGGGGGATAGAACAATGATTCAAGTTAGTTTGCAAGAACAGTTGAGTGAGGTGGTGGGTCTAAAATCAAATAAAAAATTGGAGATTTATTCTCATAGCACTAGTTTGCCATCTGATAGTAGATTTTGCCAGAGGAAGGATTGTCTTAATAAAATTTGAGTTTTCACTTTATACATCTTCCCTCAAATAATTTAATGTAACATAAAATAAAGGAAGTCAGATGGCAGTCCAGGTGGATGATGATGGATATCTGAATTAAAGGTTCTATAATAGAGATGGAGAGAGTTGAATACATTGTAGAGCTCTAAAGAAGTGTGAGAAACATGACTGATTGGTAGGTGCTGGGGTTAAGGAAGTCATCAGAGTTTCATCTGGGACATCTGGATGGATAAAAGGGCTATTCATTGGAAAGTGGTCTGCTTTAGCATAGCACCATAGACTGGGTATAAACAACCAAAGTTTATTTTTAACAGTTCTGGTGCTGTTTGTCTGAGATCAGGGTGCTAGCATGGTCAAGTTCTTTTCCAGATTGTTGACTGCTAACTTCTTACATTTTTATACAGTGGAAGCAGAGTCTGGGGAAGTTATTGCTGTCACGTCTCTTATAAGGGCACCAATCCCATTCGTGAAGGCTCCACCCTCATCCTATATAATAAAAGGCTAAAATGCAAATAGACTGAACAGTGGAATAACCGAACAACTGGTTGCTATGACATTTGCTGACCACCAAGGGGTGCGTGCAGAACATGGTGGGCACCTGTAGCAGGAGGCAGAGCATAGAACATAGAGGGCATTGGCCATGGCGGGAAGGTGGAGCAGATGAGCAAGGGCGCCAGATCAAAGGGGGGCACTGGTTGCTGTCATTGGGGTGAGCCTCTGGGGATTGCTGAAAATTCTTTGCTCCTGCATACTGTGGTCCTGCCCAGTGTATGCACCTGCTGCCAGTGCTGACCTCGCTCACACCTGCTGCTGGCACCCGGTGCCACCTCAATCACTCGGTGTCATCAGCGGATGCCAGCAGTGGCTGCTGGCCCCTATCGTCCCTCAGGACTTCTCTACCTCCCCATACCCATAAAGGACTATTGGAGATGGCAGCTACCTCTCAGATCTGGTGCCACTGATGGCCAGGCTTATACCTGCTGCAGGCACCAGAGCTGCTGCTCACATCTGCTGCAAGCCCCTGGTGCTGATCCCAATTAGTGGGTGCAAGCAGCAACTGCTGGCCCCAATCACCCCTGAGGGTTTCTCCACCTCCCCCTGCTCCTGAGGGGTGATTGGGGCAGCAGCCACCACTGGCACCCGCTGCTGGTGCCAGCCCCAATAGTTCCACCCCATCAGCAGGTGCGAGTTGGGCGAGTGCTGTCAAGAGTATGGGAGTGGTTACTGAAGGAACAGGGCTGCTGGTAGACAGAGGACAGGGACTGTGGTGGAAGGGGACAGGTGGGGGCATAGAGGATGAACCAAGATCTTCCCCTGTGCCCATCACAGCCTCATAGCCACAGTTCTTTTCAAGGTGCATGGATTTGTGCACTGGGCCCCTAGTTTAATTATAATTACCTCCCAAAGGTCCCACGTGCTAATACCATCACATTAAGAAGTGTGTGTTGTGGGGAAAAGTTTCAACTTCTGAATTTGTGAGGGATGAAAACATTCAGTCCATAACAGATGGGGAAAACAAAGGAACAGGAAAGTGCTTACCATAAAGACTATGTAGAGTTTGAAGTGTCATGGAATATTCACATAGATAAATTCAGTTGGGAATTGAATATATATTGATTGGACTTCAGAAGAGATATTTGGGCAATGATAGAGATGAATATTGACTCAAAGGGAACAGAGTTGAGGTTGTCCAGGGAAAGGCTTTAGAATGAGAAGGAGGATGAGAACATTCTCTGAGGAATATAACATCAAACAATGAACAGATGAATAATGAAAATGAAGGAAACAAAAACAGAAACCAGAGGGAGAAAGGGTGGAAAATAGGAGCAGTTTGGAGGCACAGATGCCAAAGGGAGTTGTGGACAGTGTGGAGCACTGTAAAGAAAACAGTGACGATACATCTACTGGACTCACTAAATATGAAGCCACTGACAAATTTTGTGAAAGCATTTTTGTGGAATTGTGGAGCAAAATGCCATATGATGTTGCTTTGAGCACATGAGTGGGATACAGGCAAAGAGTAAGGGAAGCTATATCAAGACACTTGCCTGTGTTAGGTGACTGGCATCATTTCAATGGGGACAGCAGGTGCCCATAGATAAGAAACTAAAGCACGTGAATGATGGCAAAAGAGTTATCTGAAGAAAACTTACCTTCTTCAGGAGGCAGTTTCTCATTTTTCTGTAAAAAACAAAAATATACATGTTGGGATCAATTTAATCCTAATAATTGACTAGCTTACATATTAAAGCAGTATTATTGCACTTTTGGTTGGTTAGAAAGTGATCATTTCTTTGAATTGCCTCAGAGATTCAGTTCTATAGGATTTGAAGGTTGAGGAAACATAAGGCATCAGAAAGAAAGTACAAAGGCTGAGCAGAAGGTAAAAGGTATGCACACACACACACACACAATGTTTGCAAAAACAAATACACAGTAGAGCCATAATCCTACATTTTTCTGAGCAGAGTATAAGCGATGATAAATATAATATAAACAAGATGACCAAATACGTATCCAAAGACAGAACACCGCTGTCCTAACTTCAATACAACTAATTTATTCAGTGTAAAAACATCCATTAATCTGGGTGTCTGGAAACCTATAGACATAGACAAATCTCTCTGACCAACTTAGACTTTTTGCTTTACAGTTGATGGGGTTGTTGTCCTGTAGACTCAAATGAAAAAAAATTCATTTTATTCAACCAAGACATTTTCCCAATCCTCATCATACAAAGCTCCACATTTTTTATTTCTCTCCTGTTAAAACTTTCATAAACACACAATTTATCAGTTCCTCAAGTGAGGGTGGAAGCCATAGGGAAAGATAATGTCTTTTGTTTAAGTACCCTTTTGAATTCACAACAGTGTGTGAGCAGGCTCACAGCCTTTTCAATATAACATTAGAGTGTGAAAGAGAAAAGGCAGCAATCACCTGAGAGAAATGCTATTGAGAATAACTGGAAAAAAGTCATCTTCTTCATGGTAAGATTCACAAAGTAATTCCATGGCAGAAAAGTCAAGGTAAATATTTTCTCCAAGTTTCCTAGAACCTGCAGGAGGCTAAAATCTCCAGTGTTTCTATTTTAATATTTAGCTCATGCTTTTGTAAATTAGTTTCATGACCATCATTTCTGAAAGGGTCACTGTTTGAGGAAACTGCTTCATGGGGACTATACTCTGATGATGATATGGAATATATATATATATATATTTTTTTT